>CAJQUW010009705.1:0-61483 GCA_907163375.1 Prostheceraeus crozeri | reverse complement strand
ATTGCTTAGAAAATCAAAAGAGGTTTAGCGCTCCCAAGGTTATGACAGGATTTTATTTTAAAAATTGTATAAAATACACCCGACCGTTTCGTCGCGATAGGACAGTCTCAAGGGCTGATTATGTACATCTCCAAGAGTGCTTAAATATATGAAGTAAAAGGTAGGACAACTCTTCACATCTGTTCATGACGTCTGTTCATTTGTGGCATGTTCTTTGCAATATAGCGAGCTTCAGCCAACCTAGTAGATATCGCATTGCGTTGTTTATTGATTATTTTGCAGTTAAAGTCATTAATACTCATCACTTTAGTCGGATGGTCTATACGATTGTGATCGCTAAGTGCACTTTTGCAGTCACGGTGTGAAATACTTCTTTTATGTTCCTGGAAACGATATCGAAAAGGTCGACATGTTTGGCCTATATAGCTTTTGTTACAAAGCTTACAAGAAAATTATAAATTAAGTATTTATCATTCAATTATATTTAGTGTGCGATAACTTTACAGATATCACAATTACAAATAAATTTATTTTTACAATTATTATTTACTGTTGAAATGAGGTAATTACCTGGTTTAGAAACGATTCTAACGGGTAAATTGTACTTATTATTTAATTTATTTAATTTTCGTAACATACTGTCTGTCGTTAATATAATCTAACGTTAATTACTGACACCTTTTGACTTTCATCGGAACATTTTTGTTGGTCTTACATGTATGTATACTTTGAACCTTATATTTAGCACTGTCAAACTTGAATCCATTTTGTCTTATTCTATTTTCCATAATAGTACATGATTTGGAGAAATCCGCATCATTAGAACAACGATTGTGGACGTATTCAATACTATTACGTACAAAATTATATTGATGTAATTCGGTAGCCAACTATCTTTACGTAAGCATATACCCGAGTGACAAGGTTTGCTGAACCATTTATATGAGAAATTGTTATAAATCGTTATGTCAAGAAAGTTCAGCGAATTCTCTTCTGGAATCTCCATCGTAAATTTTATGCTATTATCTACAGAATTAAAGGCATTTAAAATATTTTTGAACGTTTCATTATCTCTGGGGAGCGGTCCCAAGATCACATCATCAATGTATCTTTTATAAATAACGGGTATGATACCGTATTTATCTTTAATAATAGTTAGAGCCCTCTGTTCTACATAATCCATATAAATAATTGCAAAATGGGGGTGAGAAGTGGGTTCCCATAGGGCAACCTTGTATTTGTAAGTTTTTTTACGTTTTATTGTTATACGTTACTTCATAATTATAAGAAATGAACTTAAGAGCTTAAGTCTTCGACTGAGAAGCCATAATTGTCAATTTTATGCCAGTGAATTGTGGCAAAGTTTTCAATAACGGTTAATGCTTCGCTGATTGGAATGCTCGGGTACAAGTTTTTTACATCAAGAGAAATTAGAATGTTATCTAGACTATTGAAATTATTCTCTTGATTTTAAGAATATTTATGAGAGATTTAGTACTATCTAAGTGGCTGAACGAATTTAACCAATTGATTAAGGATCACACTTGAAAGCCAATCGACTTTCTCTGTCGGTGTATTTATTGCAGATGCAATAGGTCTCAACGGAAAATATTGGTTTTCCTTCTCTTTGTGGTCCTTAACTTGAGCACGAAAATAAGCAGGGTGACTCCCCGAAGACAAAAGCTTCTCGTGGTCGATTCTACAGTTATTTTTACATTTACTTCTAATCATACAGTTAGCTTGATTTTCGATAGAAGAGCTTTTTGACTTATTTCTTAACTTGTAAGTATTGGTATCATTGAGCAGAGACTCAGTCCTAGCAATGAGGTTATCTTTATCCGTTACAACAATACGGTTCGATTTATCAGACGCTACTAACGTCAAATTATTATTTTTCAGGAAAGAATTAGTTTTGTTTACTATCTTGTTCGTCTTGATGTATTGTTTATTTTTCTTTAAATGATCCGTTTCTACTTCCAAGAGTTTTTTAGCTTCAACTTCAAATAATTTAAAATTATTTTCTAATTCCTCTGGCATACAAGGAGGCATATTAACTGTACTTTTATCGAAAGGAATCTTAATTTTATTGTTACTGTTATCATTACCGTTAAAGTGATGAGTCCAACGAAGTTATGTTACGGTAATGATAACAGTAACAATAAAATTAAGATTCCTTTCGATAAAAGTACAGTTAATATGCCTCCTTGTATGCCAGAGGAATTAGAAAATAATTTTAAATTATTTGAAGTTGAAGCTAAAAAACTCTTGGAAGTAGAAACGGATCATTTAAAGAAAAATAAACAATACATCAAGACGAACAAGATAGTAAACAAAACTAATTCTTTCCTGAAAAATAATAATTTGACGTTAGTAGCGTCTGATAAATCGAACCGTATTGTTGTAACGGATAAAGATAACCTCATTGCTAGGACTGAGTCTCTGCTCAATGATACCAATACTTACAAGTTAAGAAATAAGTCAAAAAGCTCTTCTATCGAAAATCAAGCTAACTGTATGATTAGAAGTAAATGTAAAAATAACTGTAGAATCGACCACGAGAAGCTTTTGTCTTCAGGGAGTCACCCTGCTTATTTTCGTGTTCAAGTCAAGGACCACAAAGAGAAGGAAAACCAATATTTTCCGTTGAGACCTATTGCATCTGCAATAAATACACCGACAGAGAAAGTCGAATGGCTTTCAAGTGTGATCCTTAATCAATTGGTTAAATTCGTTCCAGCCCACTTAGATAGTACTAAATCTCTCATAAATATTCTTAAAAATCAAGAGAATAATTTCAATAGTCTAGATAACATTCTAATTTCTCTTGATGTAAAAAACTTGTACCCGAGCATTCCAATCAGCGAAGCATTAACCGTTATTGAAAACTTTGCCACAATTCACTGGCATAAAATTGACAATTATGGCTTCTCAGTCGAAGACTTAAGCTCTTAAGTTCATTTCTTATAATTATGAAGTAACGTATAACAATAAAACGTACTTACAAATACAAGGTTGCCCTATGGGAACCCACTTCTCACCCCCATTTGCAATTATTTATATGGATTATGTAGAACAGAGGGCTCTAACTATTATTAAAGATAAATACGGTATCATACCCGTTATTTATAAAAGATACATTGATGATGTGATCTTGGGACCGCTCCCCAGAGATAATGAAACGTTCAAAAATATTTTAAATGCCTTTAATTCTGTAGATAATAGCATAAAATTTACGATGGAGATTCCAGAAGAGAATTCGCTGAACTTTCTTGACATAACGATTTATAACAATTTCTCATATAAATGGTTCAGCAAACCTTGTCACTCGGGTATATGCTTACGTAAAGATAGTTGGCTACCGAATTACATCAAATATAATTTTGTACGTAATAGTATTGAATACGTCCACAATCGTTGTTCTAATGATGCGGATTTCTCCAAATCATGTACTATTATGGAAAATAGAATAAGACAAAATGGATTCAAGTTTGACAGTGCTAAATATAAGGTTCAAAGTATACATACATGTAAGACCAACAAAAATGTTCCCGATGAAAGTCAAAAGGTGTCAGTAACGTTAGATTATATTAACGACAGACAGTATGTTACGAAAATTAAATAAATTAAATAATAAGTACAATTTACCCGTTAGAATCGTTTCTAAACCAGGTAATTACCTCATTTCAACAGTAAATAATAATTGTAAAAATAAATTTATTTGTAATTGTGATATCTGTAAAGTTATCGCACCTAAATATAATTGCAATGATAAATACTTAATTTATAAATTTTCTTGTAAGCTTTGTAACAAAAGCTATATAGGCCAAACATGTCGACCTTTTCGATATCGTTTCCAGAAACATAAAAGAAGTATTTCACACCGTGACTGCAAAAGTGCACTTAGCGATCACAATCGTATAGACCATCCGACTAAAGTGATGAGTATTAATGACTTTAACTGCAAAATAATCAATAAACAACGCAATGCGATATCTACTAGGTTGGCTGAAGCTCGCTATATTGCAAAGAACATGCCACAAATGAACAGACGTCATGAACAGATGTGAAGAGTTGTCCTACCTTTTACTTCATATATTTAAGCACTCTTGGAGATGTACATAATCAGCCCTTGAGACTGTCCTATCGCGACGAAACCGGTCGGGTGTATTTTATACAATTTTAAAATAAAATAAAATCCTCGTCATAACCTTGGGAGCGCTAAACCTTTTTTTGATTTTCTAAGCAATGAAAAACCTCCCGTATCGACACACAAACCAAGGATTAAGTAAGGTCCATTTCTTCATTCCATTGCCTTACCAGATAGACTAAAGGCGTAGATCGACTGAGGGAGCTCCATTCTCTCATTGTCTGCGCGCGCGGCGTACATGATTTGATAATATTGTAGTTGCCTAACGTACGACACTGATTCACGAACATCTTCAAGAACTTCAAGCAATGCTAGAACACTGCTGTCCAAAAGTACAGCGTATACACAGATGTCTGTGTTAAGCAGCCATTTGCATCTCGTGAATCATGTATCGAGGACAGAGATAATATAGAAGATGAATTCGTCCAACCACAAGCCGATGAGGCAAGTAAGGAAGAGTCTTCGAATCAAGAACTTCCGGCGTCCTGGTTGTCAATGAGTGAAGTTTATCCACACCTGTTACAAAGAGCTCTTAAAGTTTTGCTGCCATTCCGGACCCCATATCTCTGTGAGTCTGGTTTTTCAGCTTTCTTTCATATGAAAGATGAACATCAAGTGCGCCTGCAACCTGGTTCTGACCTGAGGCTGGCTTATCAAAGACATGTCCTCGTATTGATCATCAGATCTCCAAAAAGCAATTACACTCTTCTCACTGGCAGGATTCAATGGAACAATTTTTGATTAGTTGAACTTTGATAATCTAGCTTTGCGTTTACACATACTGTTCTGATAGCTTATTTTACATGTTTCAGATTGAATTGTGAAACATAAGATAAAGATTATTGTAAAATGTTATTTACGTTCAGTTCTGGTTCGTGAATACATTGTAGAAAATAGCGGTTAATTGGTAGTCTCGGTGTAGAAAGTGGGCGATCTCGATAAAAAGTTTGAGAAACACTGATTTAAAGGATTCAACTTTCCTTTCAAGCATATTATGCGTGCTGTTTTATCAATTGTACGGGGAATGCTAGGGCCAGACATTTTTCATGGCCTAGTTTGATTTGTCGAAGATGTTTTCACCGATTCAATTCCATTCGCTCTCCGTTTGCTCTTCCAAAATAATGTGCCCAAATTGTGGACTACATAGTCATCTGGAAACACTTTTGATGGTGACAACCGGTCCGGGAATTCGTGCTTTTTTATGGAGAAAATACAGTATCTTTTTGCTCCCAAAAGAAGAGAACAACACTTCTGGAGCTGTTGAAATGTGATGGACAAAATGGCGTCCATCGGCTATGAATAAAGAACATTAAATTTCCTTTCTCGTTTTATGCAATGTTTCGAAGGGAATCTGTTGATTGCATATCAATAGATAATGCAGAATCACTGTCATCAGAAGGCAAAGCAGATTTACTAAATGGCGTTGATTTGAGCGTTTACCTTTTCAAAGAATTTGATAGAATAAGTGATCTAGGAACTTTCCTACTTCTGCTGCTACAAATAAAGGACAAATTGCAAAAATATGACATCCATGCACTCACAAATAGATAAAATACATTGAGGACCTTGACTCGAAACTCATCACATGAAATTACAAACAAATAGTATAATAGTCCGGGAGCTAGCGTGAAGTTGTGCAGGGAACGAGGTAGTACATAAAACTTTCACATAGCATAGTACACCTCTAACCTACTGCAAAACTTCGCGTCTGCCGGATCAGATCATTTGCTTTTCAGAAATAGAGAGGATAACACAATCCTATGTATTTCCAGTAGTAAAATTGTGACATTTAAGGTGTTGACTCCATTTTTTCGAATTTTTGCTCATAAAAGTTGCACAAATTGGTATTTTGTTGAACTGGTTATTATAGAAATCATCTACAGATCATGATCTTTCAAATGAGTTGTCATTCGGTGACAGAGGATGAAGTAAAGTGTACAAACAGACACTTTTCGTTGGTGTAACTGCAAATTTTAACATAGAAATTTCAGGAAAATTGTTGATATACTTTAACGAAAAGTGTCTGTTTGTGCACTTTACTTCATCCTCTGTCACTGAATGATAGCTCATTTGAAAGATCATGATCTGTAGATGATTTCTATAATAACCAGTTCAACAAAATACCAATTTGTGTAACTTTTATGAGCAAAAATTCGAAAAAATGGAGTCAACACCTTAAATGTCACAATTTTGCCACTGGAAAGGATTTTGTTATCCTCTCTATTTCTGAAAAGCAAATGATCTGATCCGGCAGACGCGAAGTTTTGCAGTAGGTTAGAGGTGTACTATGCTATGTGAAAGTTTTGTGTACTACCTCGTTCCCTGCACAACTTCACGCTAGCTCCCGGACTATAAAGGGTTTATCAAGATCTATAGACATTTCGAAGTAAAAGAAAACAGACAAATTTCGAAGACGAAAAAAGGAAGAAACAGTCCCAGCTCGTTTCTAATTTTCGAGGACCTGTGCAACAGGGTTGGAACCGCCCGCCGGCCGGCCCGGCCGCAAATTTTGAAAACCGGCCGGCCGGTGCTTTTTCAGGCCTAATATCTTGTGGATGTTGCATAATGGTATCAGTTTTACCGAATCAAACTCGTTGGAGGAAGACATAGTAACAAAGACAGAAGCCCCTCACTCAACCGAATTGACAGCTCTTCAAACACACATTAGCCGAAGAAAATCAAAAGTCTGTTTTAGAGTTCAACAGACTTGCTAAGTTGATGCAGAATTAGGTTGCAATCATTATACAATACCGATGTCACTAAGAAATTTACTATCAAACTGCTTTCCTTGCATCTATTTTCCCTCGGCAAGGTATTCTTTACATCACTTCTCTTTCCTACTCCTTCGAATCACACAGACAGCACCAAATATTGGTGCATTATCACAAAAAACAAATGTTAAATTAGGCAGATATTTGTTAAATTTATCACGGCATCCTTCGACTCAGATTTACCCCGCCGTTGCGTAATTTCTTTCGAAAGCATTCATCGTGACACCTCAATTCACATTTGATGATTGCCCCTCGCTTGCCAATCCTTCCTTCGTTGCTGCTGAGGCTGTATGCAGATCGCCCCGCGTCCTCATGTTGCCCAATATCGTAGCAACAAATGTCGGTCGCCTCGGAACTAAAGTTTGTGACCAAGTAAACAGCAAGAAATGGCATCCTCTAAACTTTCCTGAGAGTGAATAATTGCGAGCAGGGTCAACATGACACAAGACAATTAAATCCTTGATGCTATTAAGAAACGTCAAGTCCTGTGATAGCCTAAATTATTATGCTAGTCCGTTATCAAGTCTCACATATCGGAGTTACATTCATCTCATCAAAAATGTCATGCGGTTGCTTTGGAACGTACGCGTAGTAATTCTCATCTACAGGCTCATGATCTTCAATGACCATGAATGCATCAGAATTTTAAATAGGCCGGCCTCGGACCGGCCGGTTTTGAATGCACCGGCCTCGGACCGGCCGGTTTTGAATGCACCGAAGAACTATTGAAGGTTATTATCCGAATCAATGGAAGTTAGCAAACGTGGTACCGATTCCCAAGAAACGTGCGTCATCCTTTGAAGACACTAGACCAATATCTCTTCTACCGATTTTTGCTAAGATCTTCGAATGGATTGCTTTGCTATCGGTGAAAAACATTCTGCTAGAAAATTATGGTTGTAACCAATTTGGATTCAGGCCCAAATCTTCCACATTGCAAGCCCACATAAAAATTCACGATTTTGTAACTAAAGAAATGGAGAGAAAAGAGAATGAAGGTGTTCTGATCACGTCATTGGATATAGCGAAAGCGTTCGATCGTTTGAGACACTCATCACTAATCTGTTCTTTATCCGCTAATGGTCTCCCACCAAGCTTCATCAAATGGTGCACCAGTTTTCTGAGCAACAGGAGACAAAGAGTTGTTCTCGAAAATCGATTCAGTCGTGAGTCGAGTGTCACTTCAGGAGTGCCACAGGGTTCTTCGTTGTCTCCCTATTTGTTTGCCTTTCATCTGGGCCCACTTGTTCCCTCGCATTCCAATACGTGCATGATCAAATTCGCAGATGATGTTGTTCTTTTGCAGCCATTTCAAAGACTATCCGGAATTTCAGATCTTATTCATAATGAAATACTTTATGTAAAGCAATGGTGTCAAGATCATGGCCTTGAGCTGAATGATGACAAATCAAAAACTATGATTCTATTGAAGAAATTTCATTTGTGTGTTCCGCCAACTACCACCTACACTTTCTGTTCTGAACTTGTAATACTGGGTGTGACCTTTTCCAATTCACTGAGATGGGACAGTCACATAAGCAACGTGTGTAAAAAGGCAAGCAGTAGACTTTATGTGATACGGCGCCTTTATGAATTCTTATCCAAAGACGATCTCATACTTGTATACAAAATGTACGTGCAAAGTGTTTTGGAATACAATTCACCTCTTTTTGTTGGACTTCCTCAGACATTGAGTGATCGCTTAGAGCGAGTTCATAGAAGAGCGCATCGTCTTATCTGCGGAAAAAATTGCAATTGTGGTGACTTTACGCCTTTATCTATTCGTCGTGACCATCAGGCAATTCGAACTTTTCTAAATATGAGTGATCCTAATCATATTCTTCACGACTTATTTCCAACAACTTTGCCACGTTCGGGACATCTGCTTCTTCCCCATTCTACTACGAATCGACGCTCAAAGTCGTTCATACCGTGTTGCACGTCTTTATTCAACAAAATGTACATATAATTTGTGACTTTCATAACAGTCCATGCCATTCTGTTCAAGCAGAATCCATTATCCTCCTGCTGATCTGTAAACTTGAATATGTTTGCTAATGATTTTCATTATTTCAAATATACTTACTTACTTACATGGTCTCAACTGTGAAAAAACATGTGGAAATTTTTTGCTGTTGAAAAACTCTGGATTATGGTTTTTGACCGAAGGTACAAGCATGAAAGCTGCTCGCCAAGAAATTCTGAAGATGAAAGTACTGTCGTTCATAGCTATCTAAACAGTGCTTTTTACTCACAACAGGATGTCGCCCTTGAAATTGGAAGCAATATGGCTCTGGAATTCGAGTGTGGAGGCCTTGAGTCCATTCTTAAACATTCACCAGACCTCAGTCCTATTGAAAATTGATGGGTCTTGCTGAAACAAACCTACGAAGCCTGACATCTTTACGTACGAAACCAGACATCTTTAATAGAATTGAAGAAAGCTATCATTGCAGTGTGGACGAAGTTGATAAATGGAATTGTATGCAAAAAGTTAAAATTCCTCGATGCCTGACAGCATTTGTGGGGCAATTCAGAAATAGGGGTACACTCCAAGTACTGACCGGTGGTCAATCATGAAATATTTATGTAAATATATTACTTGGATTATTATTTGACTTCCATTTATAGTTCACTTTATACAAAATTATACACACTTACAAGCATCACGGTAAATTTATCAACAAAACCATAAACACACATCTGAGTCATCCATTTTGGCCAATACTATATATGCAAAAACCGTTCAATATCTTGTCATAGAATAATAGCTCATTATAACGAATACTGAAAAAATATTGTGGACATGGCGTGGGAATGCTCAGGGTCAACGTGACGAGGCTAAGAAAGCCTCAATAACTAAGATGCTAGAAAAATAAATTCTGAAGTTTGAAAGAAGCAACTGTTAATTTATTAATGAGATTTTTAAAAGAAACTCAAGAAATTTGATGAGATATTTTATGCGATATCGTTCCAGATTCGCATGAATTTTCATGAGACATATGTGAGGAATCTTCGTGAGGATCCCAACATTCTCCTCTCTGTGTGACTCTCCTGGTGGCTTGCTGTTAATGACCATGCTTTTGCTCCGTATAACATTATAGGAAGACCACACATATTGAATAATCGTCGTCGGTGTACCAATTTGATCTGTTTCGAGGTCAGATAGCTGCGAAGTTGCCAAAATGCTTTCCACGCGTTCTGCATGCACTTGTCAATTTCTTTGCTCTGTCGTTCTTCGAAAGCGGCAATTTCCGAGGTATGTGTATTCAGCTACATGTTCAATTTCTTCCTGTTCATCTCTGATTGGAGTTTGGGCTGCATATATCATTATTTTTGTTTTATTGATGTTAATCTTGAGTCCAACTTTCTTACTCTCCGACATGAATACTGTTCGGATGTTCGCATTGATCCAAACAAAAGGCTGGAGATGAGCTGTCAGCCCTAGAGACCAGTTTGGGAGCAATTGGATAAAAGAACTTCAAGTTATTGAAACCCCGATACAAATGCTATTGATAACATGGCGATGTAGACTGCAGTTTTGTCTGAAGATGATGCAATACATATTTTAAGGTCGTGCGAAGGGAACAGCGAGTGCACTTCGATCCATCTTCCTGCCGGCTTTTTATGTACATCCACCTACCAATGGTTTGTGCATAGAACGCAAACACGAACTAGCTATGAGCAGTTCAAATTTTTGAGTCCGAGCTCTGAGAACAAGATTTGAATTATTTCATTAATTGTGGATGTCTGGTGGTCGGATGACTGTTTATCGGCATCTGATTTGCTGATTCTCTACGATAGGGTATACTACACTGATGACGTCAAATAAGCCAGAAACGTTTGTAGTTCCCGTAATGATTTAAGTCAGATTTTGTTCTCATCTCTTGAACTTTTTCCTTTTGGGGTCTCGGCATGTATCGATTAATCTGTTAATTACTAAAGCTTATTTGTATAACAAACAAAACAAATGCAAACAATGAGCTGCACAGTTAGTCTTACGCATTGAGTAAATCCACAATGTTGTTTTCCACCCACGTCTGCTTCATTCACAGTCCCACGATCGTTGAGTCTACATGACCTATGCTCAAAATAGGTCAATCTCTTAAAGTACTCTAGAGAGATTATTCTATAGAAGAGTATTCTATATAACGCACATTTGATCTGAAATATACTTCAAAGCCTATATTTAGATGATGAATGCCTCAAAAAACCACATTGAATTGTTTCTGTACATACCTGAGGTCAATATAAACATAGGTGGCCCTAATCTTTTCCGCTTTCCTACACTTTTCAGTGTGAACTCCGTGTTTTTATTTTGGTCAAGCAGTCAAATAATAAAATCAAATCAAAATTACAGAAATTTTCGGCCTCTTGGCCCTTGTCAACTGTTGATGTTTGCATCACCCTTACGTGCATATCCAACCATTAAATAAGGCCATCAGTGGTCATAGATCAGCAGTGAACATGGCTAACAAGAGGGTATGACGTCATTTCTTGTTTCCTATTAATCTTAGGTTTTAGACTGTTAATATATTTACATTCGTCGATAGTAGTATCACGAGAGTTAGTTTTCTTTGATAGAATCTCAATTTTAAAATTATCTATGCTGGTATTATTTCCATGCAACAACGTATGCAGCGTTAGCGCATTATTTTCGTTTCTTTTATTTATAGCGCTTTTGTGTTCATGGTGGCGAATTTTAAACTGACGAGACGTTTTACCTATATAAAACTGGTTGCAAATCGCACAAGTATACTTGTATACTACATAGCGATCAGTACAAGTATACTTGTTGCCGATCTGTTTGCAAACATTGCACGTACAAGTGTTTTTTATTTTTGATTTATTCCTCATAAAGTTTTCCAGAGACTTGTTAGGTTTACTCACTAGGTTGCTGTTCAACCTATGTTTGCGTAAAAGTTTTCGAATTTTTTTATCACATCCGTCACTGATGAAGGGCAGAATCAAATTTGGATACTTCTTCCTTTGAGAACGCTTCTGTTTGGTATGTTTTTTAATCCTGCAGTCCTTGTTGTTATATCCATTGTTTTTTAATTGCCTTACAAATGCCTTTTGAGACTTTTCAAACTTTTCATTAGTTGAACATCTTTTCTCAATGTCATTCATGCGGGATTGTACAAAATTTGATTTTATATGCGCAGGGACATAGGAATCTTTTTTCATACAAATGCCTGAATGTCTTTGTTTTTGAAACCAAGTATACTCAATTTTATTTCCTTGAGTAGTTATACTTATATCCAGAAAATCAAGACTTATCTCCGGTGGATTCACTTCTATTGTGAATTTTACAGAGGGCTCAATGTCATTAAATGTAGTCACTATTTCGTTCACAGTTTTATCGTCAAATTCAACAGGACCAAAAATTATATCGTCAATATATCGTTTGTACAACATCGGCTTATTTCTCAATTTTTGAAAAACACTCTCTTCAATGTAATGAAGAAAAATGATAGCGAATGGCGGCGCAAATCTACACCCCATCGGAACTCCTTTTATTTGCCGATAATAATTCCCGTTATGTTGTATCTCATAGTTGTAACACATGAATTTCATCATATTTTCTATATGATGAAGACTGATGTTGAAATTATCAATTTCTGAATAATGTTCCATTATCATTTTCATACTGTGCGCTATACCTAGTTCAATAGGTATGCTAGGGTACAATTGACAAACGTCTAAGCTCAGAAACACTGGCTTTTGCATATGTGTTATGTCCATATCTTTAAGTAACGTCAGTAATGATATCGTACTGTCCAAGTGCGCTGGGACAAATTTTAGTAATTGTGTTAGAATATTGGCAACACACCAATCTATTTTGTCTACGGGCGTTCCATGCACCGACGCAATAGGCCTCAGTGGGTATGCTCCGTCTATCTTACTCTTATGGTCCTTTACGAAACCAAAAAACTTCGCTGGTTGGCTACCATGACTTATCAACTTTTCTTTTTGATATCTCGCATTCATCATATCATTATTTTCGAAAGCCGATCGAATAATTTTATTTGCTTGGGTTTCTAATATCTGATTTCTACTTTTACTGATGTGTTGGTATGTATTTTGATCAGATAGAATTTCTTCTGATTTTTGTACAATACTCTCACTGTCACAGATTATCAGTCTATTCTCTATTCCTTGTCTCTTGTCTATTTCTTGTCTATTCCTTCTTTCTCTATTATCTTGTCTATTCCTCTACATCATATGACTTACAGGATTTACTTCGTATGAGATTATTGCTTTTATTAACACCAAGAGCTGGATAATTCAAACGCATGCTTCATTCTTGTTCTATCATTTTTCGACTTAATGGGGCATTAACGTTGGATGATTGATTTCATCCACAAAAGGGCCTGCATATTATAGCAGGCTCAAACTTGCAAGGACAGAAACGGAAACTGTGAACAATGCGAAGCTATACCGGGTCAATTTCATTCATGTCTAGATAGCATGAGAACAATTGTTAAGGCTCGGCAACCGATTCAAGGCACCTGCTTCACGACGCGATCCTACAGAACCCCCGAACAAGAAGACTCAAGTCCCGCCAACCTCTTGTGGACCGCATGAACGATGTGATTAGACGGACGAACCTGCAAGAAGAAATTTGCTCGGCACAGGTGGGCAGAAAGATGGGAAAGCTCCAACTGCCAACTTTGACGTTTCATCTCTATCCTGACGAATAAGCCCCGGCACTCCTGTACTTTACTGGTCCCTAAATATCCCCTCCTTTACTTTGCTGGTCCCAAATTTAACACGAACGCTGACGTGTTGCTATGTCAAATCGTGCGAATGAACTATGGCTGGTGATCTTTGAACTCCCACGCATTGTTTTAAGGGATTGGCTATCTCTGTATTTAGTGTGTTGAGAAGGAATTTGACGTGAAACTTGACGTCGAACAACATGAGAATAAGCTAGCAAGTCAACCTTGATGAATTCATCTGGAGACAAAGGTATGCTAACAGTCATGCAGATGCCTTCAACAATATTCTTGGACATCTTGCTGAATGGCATATAGTTTCTTAATGTTTTTGAAGCAAAAAATGCTTTTAATTGGATAAATATTTGTTTTTAATTTGGGACCAGTAAAGTACAGGAGGGGGTATTTAGGGACCAGTAAAGTACAGGAGGGGGTATTTAGGGACCAGTAAAGTAAAGGAGGCGATATTTAGGGACCAGTAAAGTACAGGAGGTGATATTTAGGGACCAGTACAGTACAGGAGATGATATTTAGGGACCAGTAAAGTACAGGAGGTGATATTTAGGGACCAATAAAGTACAGGAGGTGATATTTAGGGACCAGTTTAGTACAGGAGGTGATATTTAGGGACCAGTAAAGTATAGGAGGGGATATTTAGGAAACATTAAAGTACAGGAGGTGATATTTAGGGACCAGTAAAGTACAGGAGGTGATATTTAGGGACCAGTAAAGTACAGGAGGTAATATTTAGGGACCAGTAAAGTAAAGGAGGGGGTATTTAGGGACCAGTAAAGTACAGGAGGTGATATTTAGAGACCAGTAAAGTACAGGAGGGGGTATTTAGGGACCAGTAAAGTACAGGAGGTGATATTTAGAGACCAGTAAAGTACAGGAGGTGATATTTAGGGACCAGTAAAGTACAGGAGGTGATATTTAGGGACCAGTAAAGTGTAGGAGTTGATATTTAGGGACCAGTTAAGTAAAGGAGGGGGTATTTAGAGACCAGTAAAGTACAGGAGGCGGTATTTAGGGACCAGTAAAGTACAGGAGGTGATATTTAAGGACCAGTAAAGTACAGGAGGTGATATTTAGGGACCAGTAAAGTACAGGAGGTGATATTTACAGACCAGTAAAGTACAGGAGGTAATATTTAGGGACCAGTAAAGTAAAAGAGGGGGTATTTAGGGACCAGTAAAGTACAGGAGGGGATATTTAGGGACCAGTAAAGTACAGGAGGGGATATTTAGGGACCAGTAAAGTACAGGAGGTGATATTTAGGGACCAGTAAAGTACAGGAGGTGATATTTAGGGACCAGTATAGTACAGGAAGTGATATTTAGGGAGCAGTAAAGTACAGGAGGGGATATTTAGGGACCAGTAAAGTACAGGAGGTGATATTTAGGGACCAGTTAAGTACAGGAGGTGATATTTAGGGACCAGTAAAGTACAGGAGGGGATACTTAGGGACCAGTAAAGTAAAAGAGGGGATATTTAGGGACCAGTGAAATACAGGAGGTGATATTTAGAGACCAGTAAAGTATAGGAGGTGATATTTAGGGACCAGTTTAGTACAGGAGGTGGTATTTAGGGAGCAGTAAAGTACAGGAGGGGATATTTAGGGACCAGTAAAGTACAGGAGGTGATATTTAGGGACCAGTAAAGTACAGGAGGTGATATTTAGAGACCAATAAAGTACAGGAAGTGATATTTAGGGACCAGTAAAGTACAAGAGGTGATATTTAGGGACCAGTAAAGTACAGGAGGTGATATTTAGGGACCAGTAAAGTACAGGAGGTGATATTTAGGGCCCAGTAGAGTACAGGAGGTGATATTTAGGGACCAGTAAAGTACAGGGGGTGATATTTAGGGACCAGTTAAGTACAGGAGGTGATATTTAGGGAGCAGTAAAGTAATGGAGGGGATACTTAGGGACCAGTAAAGTGTAGGAGTTGATATTTAGGGACCAGTAAAATACAGGAGGTGATATTTAGAGACCAGTAAAGTACAGGAGGTGATATTTAGGGACCAGTAAAGTACAGGAGGGGATATTTAGGGACCAGTAAAGTACAGGAGGTGATATTTAGGGACCAGTAAAGTACAGGAGGTGATATTTAGGGACCAGTTAAGTACAGGAGGTGATATTTATGGACCAGTTAAGTACATGAGGTGATATTTAGGGACCAGTAAAGTACAGGAGGTGATATTTTGGGAACAGTAAAGTACAGGAGGTGATATTTAGGGACCAGTAAAGAACAGGAGGTGATATTTAGGGACCAGTAATGTACAGAGGTGATATTTAGGGACCAATACAGTACAGTAGGTGATATTCAGGGATCAGTAAAGTACAGGAGGTGATATTTAGGGACCAGTAAAGTACAGGAGGTGATATTTAGGCTCCAGTAAAGTACAGGAGGTGATATTTAGGGACCAGTAAAGTACAGGAGGTGATATTTAGGGACCAGTTAAGTACAGGAGGTGATATTTAGGGAACAGTAAAGTACAGGAGGTGATATTTAGGGACCAGTAAAGTACAGGAGGTGATATTTAGGGACCAGTAAAGTACAGGAGGTGATATTTAGAGACCAATAAAGTACAGGAAGTGATATTTAGGGACCAGTAAAGTACAAGAGGTGATATTTACGGACCAGTAAAGTACAGGAGGGGATATTTAGGGACCAGTTAAGTACAGGAGGTGATATTTAGGGACCAGTAAAGTACAGGAGGGGATATTTACGGACCAATTAAGTACAGGAGGTGATATTTAGGGACCAGTAAAGTACAGGAGGTGATATTTAGGGACCAGTAAAGTACAGGAGGTGATATTTAGGGACCAGTAAAGTACAGGAGGTGATATTTAAGGACCAGTAAAGTACAGGAAGTGATATTTAGGGACCAGTAAAGTACAGGAGGGGGTATTTAAGGACCACTATAATACAGGAAGTGATATTTAGGGACCAGTAAAGTACAGGAGGGGATATTTAGGGAGCAGTAAAGTACAGGAGGGGATATTTAGGGACCAGTAAAGTACAGGAGGTGATATTTAGGGACCAGTAAAGTACAGGAGGTGATATTTAGGGACCAGTAAAGTACAGGAGGTGATATTTTGGGACCAGTAAAGTGCAGGAGCTGATATTTAGGACCAGTTAAGTACGGGAGGTGATATTTAGGGACCAGTAAAGTACAGGAGGTGATATTTGGGGACAAGTTAAGTACAGGAGGTGATATTTAGGGAGCAGTAAAGTACAGGAGGTGATATTTAGGGATCAGTAAAGTACAGGAGGGGATACTTAGGGACCAGTAAAGTATAGGAGGTGATATTTAGGGACCAATAAAGTAAAGGAGGGGGTACTTAGGGACCAGTAAGGTACAGGAGGTGATATTTAGAGACCAGTAAAGTACAGGAGGGGATATTTAGGGACCAGTAAAGTACAGGAGGTGATATTTTGGGAACAGTAAAGTACAGGAGGTGATATTTAGGGACCAGTAAAGTACAGGAGGTGATATTTAGGGACCAGTAAAGTACAGGAGGTGATATTTAGAGACTAATAAAGTACAGGAAGTGATATTTAGGGACCAGTAAAGTACAGGAGGTGATATTTAGAGACCAATAAAGTACAGGAAGTGATATTTAGGGACCAGTAAAGTACAAGAGGTGATATTTAGGGACCAGTAAAGTACAGGAGGTGATATTTAGGGACCAGTTAAGTAAAGGAGGTGATATTTAGGGACCAGTAAAGTACAGGAGGTGATATTTAGGGAGCAGTAAAGTATAGAGGTGATATTTAGGGACCAGTAAAGTACAGGAGGTGATATTTAAGGACCAGTAAAGTACAGGAGGGGATACTTGGGGACCAGTAAAGTGTAGGAGTTGATATTTAGGGACCAGTAAAATATAGAAGGTGATATTTAGAGACCAGTAAAGTACAGGAGGTGATATTTAGGGACCAGTAAAGTACAGGAGGTGATATTTAGGGACCAGTAAAGTACAGGAGGTGATATTTGGGGACAAGTTAAGTACAGGAGGTGATATTTAGGGAGCAGTAAAGTACAGGAGGTGATATTTAGGGATCAGTAAAGTACAGGAGGGGATACTTAGGGACCAGTAAAGTACAGGAGGTAATATTTAGGGACCAATAAAGTAAAGGAGGGGGTACTTAGGGACCAGTAAAGTACAGGAGGTGATATTTAGAGACCAGTAAAGTACAGGAGGGGATATTTAGGGACCAGTAAAGTACAGGAGGTGATATTTTGGGAACAGTAAAGTACAGGAGGTGATATTTAGGGACCAGTTAAGTACAGGAGGTGATATTTAGGGACCAGTAAAGTACAGGAGGTGATATTTAGAGACTAATAAAGTACAGGAAGTAATATTTAGGGACCAGTAAAGTACAGGAGGTGATATTTAGAGACCAATAAAGTACAGGAAGTGATATTTAGGGACCAGTAAAGTACAAGAGGTGATATTTAGGGACCAGTAAAGTACAGGAGGTGATATTTAGGGACCAGTTAAGTAAAGGAGGTGATATTTAGGGACCAGTAAAGTACAGGAGGTGATATTTAGGGACCAGTAAAGTACAGGAGGTGATATTTAGGGACCAGTAAAGTACAGGAGGTGATATTTAAGGACCAGTAAAGTACAGGAGGGGATACTTGGGGACCAGTAAAGTGTAGGAGTTGATATTTAGGGACCAGTAAAATATAGAAGGTGATATTTAGAGACCAGTAAAGTACAGGAGGTGATATTTAGGGACCAGTAAAGTACAGGAGGTGATATTTAGGGCCAGTAAAGTACAGGAGGTGATATTTAGGGACCAGTAAGGTACAGGAGGTGATATTTAGGGAGCAGTAAACTACAGGAGGGGATACTTAGGGACCAGTAAAGTGTAGGAGTTGATATTTAGGGACCAGTAAAATACAGGAAGTGATATTTAGAGACCAGTAAAGTACAGGAGGTGATATTTAGGGACCAGTAAAGTACAGGAGGTGATATTTAGGGACCAGTAAAGTACAGGAGGTGATATTAAGGGACCAGTAAGGTACAGGAGGTGATATTTAGGGACCAGTTAAGTACAGGAGGTGATATTTAGGGACCAGTAAAGTACAGGAGGGGATATTTAGGGACCAATTAAGTACAGGAGGTGTAATTTAGGGACCAGTAAAGTACAGGAGGTGATATTTAGGGACCAGTAAAGTACAGGAGGTGATATTTAGGGACCAGTAAAGTACAGGAGGTAATATTTATGGACCAGTAAAGTACAGGAGGTGATATTGAAGGACCAGTACAGTACAGGAAGTGATATTTAGGGACCAGTAAAGTACAGGAGGTGATATTTAGAGACCAATAAAGTACAGGAAGTGATATTTAGGGACCAGTAAAGTACAAGAGGTGATATTTAGGGACCAGTAAAGTACAGGAGGTGATATTTAGGGACCAGTTAAGTAAAGGAGGTGATATTTAGGGACCAGTAAAGTACAGGAGGTGATATTTAGGGACCAGTAAAGTACAGGAGGTGATATTTAGGGACCAGTAAAGTACAGGAGGTGATATTTAAGGACCAGTAAAGTACAGGAGGGGATACTTGGGGACCAGTAAAGTGTAGGAGTTGATATTTAGGGACCAGTAAAATATAGAAGGTGATATTTAGAGACCAGTAAAGTACAGGAGGTGATATTTAGGGACCAGTAAAGTACAGGAGGTGATATTTAGGGACCAGTAAAGTACAGGAGGTGATATTTAGGGACCAGTAAGGTACAGGAGGTGATATTTAGGGAGCAGTAAACTACAGGAGGGGATACTTAGGGACCAGTAAAGTGTAGGAGTTGATATTTAGGGACCAGTAAAATACAGGAAGTGATATTTAGAGACCAGTAAAGTACAGGAGGTGATATTTAGGGACCAGTAAAGTACAGGAGGTGATATTTAGGGAGCAGTAAAGTACAGGAGGTGATATTAAGGGACCAGTAAGGTACAGGAGGTGATATTTAGGGACCAGTTAAGTACAGGAGGTGATATTTAGGGACCAGTAAAGTACAGGAGGGGATATTTAGGGACCAATTAAGTACAGGAGGTGTAATTTAGGGACCAGTAAAGTACAGGAGGGGATATTTAGAGACCAATTAAGTACAGGAGGTGATATTTAGGGACCAGTAAAGTACAGGAGGTGATATTTAGGGACCAGTAAAGTACAGGAGGTAATATTTATGGACCAGTAAAGTACAGGAGGTGATATTGAAGGACCAGTACAGTACAGGAAGTGATATTTAGGGACCAGTAAAGTACAGGAGGGGATATTTAGGGACCAGTTTAGTAGAGGAGGGGGTATTTAGGGAGCAGTAAAGTACAGGAGGTGATATTTAGGGACCAGTAAAGTACAGGAGGTGATATTTAGGTACCAGTAAAGTACAGGAGGTGATATTTAGGGAACAGTAAAGTACACGAGGGGATATTTAGGGACCAGTTAAGTACAGGAGGTGATATTTAGGGACCAGTAAAGTACAGGAGGGGATATTTAGGGACCAATTAAGTACAGGAGGTGATATTTAGGGACCAGTAAAGTAGAGGAGGTGATATTTGGGGACCAGTAAAGTAAAGGAGGTAATATTAAGGGACCAGTAAAGTACAGGAGGTGATATTTAAGGACCAGTAAAGTACAGGAAGTGATATTTAGGGACCAGTAAAGTACAGGAGGGGGTATTTAAGGACCACTATAATACAGGAAGTGATATTTAGGGACCAGTAAAGTACAGGAGGTGATATTTAGGGAGCAGTAAAGTACAGGAGGGGATATTTAGGGACCAGTAAAGTACAGGAGGTGATATTTAGGGACCAGTAAAGTACAGGAGGTGATATTTAGGGACCAGTAAAGTACAGGAGGTGATATTTAGAGACCAATAAAGTACAGGAAGTGATATTTAGGGACCAGTAAAGTACAAGAGGTGATATTTACGGACCAGTAAAGTACAGGAGGTGATATTTAGGGACCAGTAAAGTACAGGAGGTGATATTTAGGGACCGGTAAAGTACAGGAGGTGATATTTAGGGACCAGTAAAGTACAGGAGGTGATATTTAGGGACCAGTATAGTACAGGAAGTGATATTTAGGGAGCAGTAAAGTACAGGAGGGGTTATTTAGGGACCAGTAAAGTACAGGAGGTGATATTTAGGGACCAGTAAAGTACAGGAGGTGATATTTAGGGACCAGTAAAGTACAGGAGGTGATATTTAGAGACCAATAAAGTACAGGAAGTGATATTTAGGGACCAGTAAAGTACAAGAGGTGATATTTTGGGACCGGTAAAGTACAGGAGGTGATATTTAGGGACCAGTTAAGTAAAGGAGGTGATATTTAGGGACCAGTAAAGTACAGGAGGTGATATTTAGGGACCAGTAAAGTACAGGAGGTGATATTTAGGGACCAGTAAAGTACAGGAGGTGATATTTAGGGACCAGTAAAGTACAGGAGGGGATACTTGGGGACCAGTAAAGTGTAGGAGTTGATATTTAGGGACCAGTAAAATACAGAAGGTGATATTTAGAGACCAGTAAAGTACAGGAGGTGATATTTAGGGACCAGTAAAGTACAGGAGGTGATATTTAGGGACCAGTAAAGTACAAGAGGTGATATTTAGGGACCAGTAAAGTACAGGAGGTGATATTTAGGGACCAGTAAAGTACAGGAGGGGATACTTGGGGACCAGTAAAGTGTAGGAGTTGATATTTAGGGACCAGTAAAATACAGAAGGTGATATTTAGAGACCAGTAAAGTACAGGAGGTGATATTTAGGGACCAGTAAAGTACAGGAGGTGATATTTAGGGACCAGTAAAGTACAGGAGGTTATATTTAGGGACCAGTAAAGTACAGGAGGTGATATTTAGGGACCAGTAAAGTACAGGAGGGATACTTAGGGACCAGTAAAGTGTAGGAGTTGATATTTAGGGACCAGTAAAATACAGGAGGTGATATTTACAGACCAGTAAAGTACAGGAGGTGATATTTAAGGACCAGTAAAGTACTGGAGGTGTTATTTAGGGACCAGTAAAGTACAGGAGGTGATATTTAGGACCAGTAAAGTACAGGAAGTGATATTTAGGGACCAGTAAAGTACAGGAGGTGATATTTAGGGACCAGTAAAGTACAGGAGGTGATATTTAGGGACCAGTAAAGTGTAGGAGGTGATATTAAGGGACCAGTAAGGTACAGGAGGTGATATTTAGGGACCAATTAAGTACAGGAGGTGTAATTTAGGGACCAGTAAAGTACAGGAGGTGATATTTAGAGACCAATTAAGTACAGGAGGTGATATTTAGGGACCAGTAAAGTACAGGAGGTGATATTTAGGGATCAGTAAAGTGTAGGAGGTGATATTAAGGGACCAGTAAAGTACAGGAGGGGATATTTAGGGACCAATTAAGTACAGGAGGTGTAATTTAGGGACCAGTAAAGTACAGGAGGTGATATTTAGAGACCAATTAAGTACAGGAGGTGATATTTAGGGACCAGTAAAGTACAGGAGGTGATATTTAGGGATCAGTAAAGTACAGGAGGTGATATTTAGGGACCAGTAAAGTACAGGAGGTGATATTTAGGGACCAGTAAAGTGCAGGAGGGGGTATTTAGGGACCAGTAAAGTACAGGAGGGGATATTTAGGGACCAGTAAAGTACAGGAGGTGATATTTAGGGACCAGTAAAGTACAGGAGGTGATATTTAGAGACCAATAAAGTACAGGAAGTGATATTTAGGGACCAGTAAAGTACAGGAGGTGATATTTAGAGACCAATAAAGTACAGGAAGTGATATTTAGGGACCAGTGAAGTACAAGAGGTGATATTTAGGGACCAGTAAAGTACAGGAGGTGATATTTAGGGACCAGTTAAGTAAAGGAGGTGATATTTAGGGACCAGTAAAGTACAGGAGGTGATATTTAGGGACCAGTAAAGTACAGGAGGTGATATTTAGGGACCAGTAAAGTACAGGAGGTGATATTTAGGGACCAGTAAAGTACAGGAGGGGATACTTGGGACCAGTAAAGTGTAGGAGTTGATATTTAGGGACCAGTAAAATACAGAAGGTGATATTTAGAGACCAGTAAAGTACAGGAGGTGATATTTAGGGACCAGTAAAGTACAGGAGGTGATATTTAGGGACCAGTAAAGTACAGGAGGTGATATTTAGGGACCAGTAAGGTACAGGAGGTGATATTTAGGGAGCAGTAAAGTACAGGAGGTGATATTTAGGGACCAGTAATGTACAGGAGGTGATATTTAGGGACCAGTAAAGTACAGGAGGTGATATTTAGGGACCAGTAAAGTACAGGAGGTGATATTTAGGGACCAATTAAGTACAGGAGGTGTAATTTAGGGACCAGTAAAGTACAGGAGGTGATATTTAGAGACCAATTAAGTACAGGAGGTGATATTTAGGGACCAGTAAAGTACAGGAGGTGATATTTAGGGATCAGTAAAGTACAGGAGGTGATATTTAGGGACCAGTAAAGTACAGGAGGTGATATTTAGGGACCAGTAAAGTACAGGAGGGGGTATTTAGGGACCAGTAAAGTACAGGAGGGGATATTTAGGGACAAGTAAAGTACAGGAGGTGTTATTTAGGGACCAGTAAAGTACAGGATATGATATTTAGAGATCAATAAAGTACAGGAAGTGATATTTAGGGACCAGTAAAGTACAGGAGGTGATATTTAGAGACCAATAAAGTACAGGAAGTGATATTTAGGGACCAGTAAAGTACAAGAGGTGATAATTAGGACCAGTAAAGTACAGGAGGTGATATTTAGGGACCAGTTAAGTACAGGAGGTGATATTTAGAGACCAATAAAGTACAGGAAGTGATATTTAGGGACCAGTAAAGTACAAGAGGTGATATTTAGGGACCAGTAAAGTACAGGAGGTGATATTTAGGGACCAGTTAAGTAAAGGAGGTGATATTTAGGGACCACTAAAATACAGAAGGTGATATTTAGGGACCAGTAAAGTACAGGAGGTGATATTTAGGGACCAGTAAGGTACAGAGGTGATATTTAGGGAGCAGTAAAGTACAGGAGGTGATATTTAGGGACCAGTAAAGTACAGGAGGTGATATTTAGGGACCAGTAAAGTACAGGAGGTAATATTTAGGGACCAGTAAAGTACAGGAGGTGATATTGAAGGACCAGTAAAGTACAGGAGGGGATATTTAGGGACCAGTAAAGTACAGGAGGGGATATTTAGGGACCAATTAAGTACAGGAGGTGATATTTAGGGACCAGTAAAGTACAGGAGGTGATATTTAGGGACCAGTAAGGTACAGGAGGTGATATTTAGGGACCAGTAAAGTACAGGAGGTGATATTTAGGGACCAGTAAAGTACAGGAGGTGATATTTAGGGACCAGTAAAGTGTAGGAGGTGATATTTAGGGACCAGTTAAGTACAGGAGGTGATATTTAGGTACCAGTAAAGTACAGGAGGTGATATTTTGGGAACAGTAAAGTACAGGAGGTGATATTTAGGGACCAGTTAAGTACAGGAGGTGATATTTAGGGACCAGTAAAGTACAGGAGGTGATATTTAGAGACTAATAAAGTACAGGAAGTGATATTTAGGGACCAGTAAAGTACAGGAGGTGATATTTAGAGACCAATAAAGTACAGGAAGTGATATTTAGGGACCAGTAAAGTACAAGAGGTGATATTTAGGGACCAGTAAAGTACAGGAGGTGATATTTAGGGACCAGTTAAGTAAAGGAGGTGATATTTAGGGACCAGTAAAGTACAGGAGGTGATATTTAGGGACCAGTAAAGTACAGGAGGTGATATTTAGGGACCAGTAAAGTACAGGAGGTGATATTTAGGGACCAGTAAAGTACAGGAGGGGATACTTGGGGACCAGTAAAGTGTAGGAGTTGATATTTAGGGACCAGTAAAATACAGAAGGTGATATTTAGAGACCAGTAAAGTACAGGAGGTGATATTTAGGGACCAGTAAAGTACAGGAGGTGATATTTAGGGACCAGTAAAGTACAGGAGGTG
The DNA here is from genome assembly GCA_907163375.1 of Prostheceraeus crozeri. NCBI lineage: Eukaryota > Metazoa > Platyhelminthes > Polycladida > Euryleptidae > Prostheceraeus > Prostheceraeus crozeri. The sequence continues at coordinate 36,820 of CAJQUW010009705.1, read as the reverse complement.
ATATTTAGGGACCAGTAAGGTACAGGAGGTGATATTTAGGGAGCAGTAAAGTACAGGAGGGGATACTTAGGGACCAGTAAAGTGTAGGAGTTGATATTTAGGGACCAGTAAAATACAGGAAGTGATATTTAGAGACCAGTAAAGTACAGGAGGTGATATTTAGGGACCAGTAAAGTACAGAGGTGATATTTAGGGACCAGTAAAGTACAGGAGGTGATATTAAGGGACCAGTAAGGTACAGGAGTGATATTTAGGGACCAGTTAAGTACAGGAGGTGATATTTAGGGACCAGTAAAGTACAGGAGGGGATATTTAGGGACCAATTAAGTACAGGAGCTGTAATTTAGGGACCAGTAAAGTACAGGAGGTGATATTTAGAGACCAATTAAGTACAGGAGGTGATATTTAGGGACCATTCAAGTACAGGAGGTGATATTTAGGGACCAGTAAAGTACAGGAGGGGATACTTAGGGACCAGTAAAGTGTTGGAGTCGATATTTAGGGACCAGTAAAATACAGGAGGTGATATTTACAGACCAGTAAAGTACAGGAGGTGATATTTAGGGACCAGTAAAGTACAGGAGGTGATATTTAGGGACCAGTAAAGTACAGGAGGTGATATTTAGGACCAGTAAAGTACAGGAAGTGATATTTAGGGACCAGTAAAGTACAGGAGGTGATATTTAGGGACCAGTAAAGTACAGGAGGTGATATTTAGGGACCAGTAAAGTACAGGAGGTGATATTAAGGGACCAGTAAGGTACAGGAGGTGATATTTAGGGACCAGTTAAGTACAGGAAGTGATATTTAGGGACCAGTAAAGTACAGGAGGTGATATTTAGAGACCAATAAAGTACAGGAAGTGATATTTAGGGACCAGTAAAGTACAAGAGGTGATATTTAGGGACCAGTAAAGTACAGGAGGTGATATTTAGGGACCAGTTAAGTAAAGGAGGTGATATTTAGGGACCAGTAAAGTACAGGAGGTGATATTTAGGGACCAGTAAAGTACAGGAGGTGATATTTAGGGACCAGTAAAGTACAGGAGGTGATATTTAGGGACCAGTAAAGTACAGGAGGGGATACTTGGGGACCAGTAAAGTGTAGGAGTTGATATTTAGGGACCACTAAAATACAGAAGGTGATATTTAGGACCAGTAAAGTACAGGAGGTGATATTTAGGGACCAGTAAGGTACAGGAGGTGATATTTAGGGAGCAGTAAAGTACAGGAGGTGATATTTAGGGACCAGTAAAGTACAGGAGGTGATATTTAGGGACCAGTAAAGTACAGGAGGTAATATTTAGGGACCAGTAAAGTACAGGAGGTGATATTGAAGGACCAGTAAAGTACAGGAGGGGATATTTAGGGACCAGTAAAGTACAGGAGGGGATATTTAGGGACCAATTAAGTACAGGAGGTGATATTTAGGGACCAGTAAAGTACAGGAGGTGATATTTAGGGACCAGTAAGGTACAGGAGGTGATATTTAGGGAGCAGTAAAGTACAGGAGGTGATATTTAGGGACCAGTAAAGTACAGGAGGTGATATTTAGGGACCAGTAAAGTGTAGGAGGTGATATTTAGGGACCAGTTAAGTACAGGAGGTGATATTTAGGTACCAGTAAAGTACAGGAGGTGATATTTTGGGAACAGTAAAGTACAGGAGGTGATATTTAGGGACCAGTTAAGTACAGGAGGTGATATTTAGGGACCAGTAAAGTACAGGAGGTGATATTTAGAGACTAATAAAGTACAGGAAGTGATATTTAGAGACCAGTAAAGTACAGGAGGTGATATTTAGAGACCAATAAAGTACAGGAAGTGATATTTAGGGACCAGTAAAGTACAAGAGGTGATATTTAGGGACCAGTAAAGTACAGGAGGTGATATTTAGGGACCAGTTAAGTAAAGGAGGTGATATTTAGGGACCAGTAAAGTACAGGAGGTGATATTTAGGGACCAGTAAAGTACAGGAGGTGATATTTAGGGACCAGTAAAGTACAGGAGGTGATATTTAGGGACCAGTAAAGTACAGGAGGGGATACTTGGGGACCAGTAAAGTGTAGGAGTTGATATTTAGGGACCAGTAAAATACAGAAGGTGATATTTAGAGACCAGTAAAGTACAGGAGGTGATATTTAGGGACCAGTAAAGTACAGGAGGTGATATTTAGGGACCAGTAAAGTACAGGAGGTGATATTTAGGGACCAGTAAGGTACAGGAGGTGATATTTAGGGAGCAGTAAAGTACAGGAGGGGATACTTAGGGACCAGTAAGGTACAGGAGGTGATATTTAGGGACCAGTTAAGTACAGGAGGTGATATTTAGGGACCAGTAAAGTACAGGAGGGGATATTTAGGGACCAATTAAGTACAGGAGGTGTAATTTAGGGACCAGTAAAGTACAGGAGGTGATATTTAGAGACCAATTAAGTACAGGAGGTGATATTTAGGGACCAGTAAAGTACAGGAGGTGATATTTAGGGACCAGTAAAGTACAGAGGTAATATTTATGGACCAGTAAAGTACAGGAGGTGATATTTAGGGACCATAAAGTACAGGAGGTGATATTAAGGGACCAGTAAGGTACAGGAGGTGATATTTAGGGACCAGTTAAGTACAGGAGGTGATATTTAGGGACCAGTAAAGTACAGGAGGGATATTTAGGGACCAGTAAAGTACAGGAGGGGATATTTAGGGACCAATTAAGTACAGGAGGTGTAATTTAGGGACCAGTAAAGTACAGGAGGTGATATTTAGAGACCAATTAAGTACAGGAGGTGATATTTAGGGACCAGTAAAGTACAGGAGGGGATATTTAGGGACCAGTAAAGTACAGGAGGTGGTATTTAGGGACCAGTAAAGTACAGGAGGGGATATTTAGGGACCAGTAAAATACAGGAGGGGTATTTAGGGACCAGTAAAGTACAGGAGGGGATATTTAGGGACCAGTAAAGTACAGGAGGTGGTATTTAGGGACCAGTAAAGTACAGGAGGTGATATTTAGAGACCAATGAAGTACAGGAAGTGATATTTAGGGACCAGTAAAGTACAGGAGGTGATATTTAGAGACCAATAAAGTACAGGAAGTGATATTTAGGGACCAGTAAAGTACAAGAGGTGATATTTAGGGACCAGTAAAGTACAGGAGGTGATATTTAGGGACCAGTAAAGTACAAGAGGTGATATTTAGGGACCAGTAAAGTACAGGAGGTGATATTTAGGGACCAGTTAAGTAAAGGAGGTGATATTTAGGGACCACTAAAATACAGAAGGTGATATTTAGGGACCAGTAAAGTACAGGAGGTGATATTTAGGGACCAGTAAGGTACAGGAGGTGATATTTAGGGAGCAGTAAAGTACAGGAGGTGATATTTAGGGACCAGTAAAGTACAGGAGGTGATATTTAGGGACCAGTAAAGTACAGGAGGTAATATTTAGGGACCAGTAAAGTACAGGAGGTGATATTGAAGGACCAGTAAAGTACAGGAGGGATATTTAGGGACCAGTAAAGTACAGGAGGGGATATTTAGGGACCAATTAAGTACAGGAGGTGATATTTAGGGACCAGTAAAGTACAGGAGGTGATATTTAGGGACCAGTAAGGTACAGGAGGTGATATTTAGGGACCAGTTAAGTACAGGAGGTGATATTTAGGGACCAGTAAAGTACAGGAGGTGATATTTAGGGACCAGTAAAGTGTAGGAGGTGATATTTAGGGACCAGTTAAGTACAGGAGGTGATATTTAGGTACCAGTAAAGTACAGGAGGTGATATTTTGGGAACAGTAAAGTACAGGAGGTGATATTTAGGGACCAGTTAAGTACAGGAGGTGATATTTAGGGACCAGTAAAGTACAGGAGGTGATATTTAGAGACTAATAAAGTACAGGAAGTGATATTTAGGGACCAGTAAAGTACAGGAGGTGATATTTAGAGACCAATAAAGTACAGGAAGTGATATTTAGGGACCAGTAAAGTACAAGAGGTGATATTTAGGGACCAGTAAAGTACAGGAGGTGATATTTAGGGACCAGTTAAGTAAAGGAGGTGATATTTAGGGACCAGTAAAGTACAGGAGGTGATATTTAGGGACCAGTAAAGTACAGGAGGTGATATTTAGGGACCAGTAAAGTACAGGAGGTGATATTTAGGGACCAGTAAAGTACAGGAGGGGATACTTGGGGACCAGTAAAGTGTAGGAGTTGATATTTAGGGACCAGTAAAATACAGAAGGTGATATTTAGAGACCAGTAAAGTACAGGAGGTGATATTTAGGGACCAGTAAAGTACAGGAGGTGATATTTAGGGACCAGTAAAGTACAGGAGGTGATATTTAGGGACCAGTAAGGTACAGGAGGTGATATTTAGGGAGCAGTAAAGTACAGGAGGGGATACTTAGGGACCAGTAAAGTGTAGGAGTTGATATTTAGGGACCAGTAAAATACAGGAAGTGATATTTAGAGACCAGTAAAGTACAGGAGGTGATATTTAGGGACCAGTAAAGTACAGGAGGTGATATTTAGGGACCAGTAAAGTACAGGAGGTGATATTAAGGGACCAGTAAGGTACAGGAGGTGATATTTAGGGACCAGTTAAGTACAGGAGGTGATATTTAGGGACCAGTAAAGTACAGGAGGGGATATTTAGGGACCAATTAAGTACAGGAGCTGTAATTTAGGGACCAGTAAAGTACAGGAGGTGATATTTAGAGACCAATTAAGTACAGGAGGTGATATTTAGGGACCATTCAAGTACAGGAGGTGATATTTAGGGACCAGTAAAGTACAGGAGGGGATACTTAGGGACCAGTAAAGTGTTGGAGTTGATATTTAGGGACCAGTAAAATACAGGAGGTGATATTTACAGACCAGTAAAGTACAGGAGGTGATATTTAGGGACCAGTAAAGTACAGGAGGTGATATTTAGGGACCAGTAAAGTACAGGAGGTGATATTTAGGACCAGTAAAGTACAGGAAGTGATATTTAGGGACCAGTAAAGTACAGGAGGTGATATTTAGGGACCAGTAAAGTACAGGAGGTGATATTTAGGGACCAGTAAAGTACAGGAGGTGATATTAAGGGACCAGTAAGGTACAGGAGGTGATATTTAGGGACCAGTTAAGTACAGGAAGTGATATTTAGGGACCAGTAAAGTACAGGAGGTGATATTTAGAGACCAATAAAGTACAGGAAGTAATATTTAGGGACCAGTAAAGTACAAGAGGTGATATTTAGGGACCAGTAAAGTACAGGAGGTGATATTTAGGGACCAGTTAAGTAAAGGAGGTGATATTTAGGGACCAGTAAAGTACAGGAGGTGATATTTAGGGACCAGTAAAGTACAGGAGGTGATATTTAGGGACCAGTAAAGTACAGGAGGTGATATTTAGGGACCAGTAAAGTACAGGAGGGGATACTTGGGGACCAGTAAAGTGTAGGAGTTGATATTTAGGGACCACTAAAATACAGAAGGTGATATTTAGGGACCAGTAAAGTACAGGAGGTGATATTTAGGGACCAGTAAGGTACAGGAGGTGATATTTAGGGAGCAGTAAAGTACAGGAGGTGATATTTAGGGACCAGTAAAGTACAGGAGGTGATATTTAGGGACCAGTAAAGTACAGGAGGTAATATTTAGGGACCAGTAAAGTACAGGAGGTGATATTGAAGGACCAGTAAAGTACAGGAGGGGATATTTAGGGACCAGTAAAGTACAGGAGGGGATATTTAGGGACCAATTAAGTACAGGAGGTGATATTTAGGGACCAGTAAAGTACAGGAGGTGATATTTAGGGACCAGTAAGGTACAGGAGGTGATATTTAGGGAGCAGTAAAGTATAGGAGGTGATATTTAGGGACCAGTAAAGTACAGGAGGTGATATTTAGGGACCAGTAAAGTGTAGGAGGTGATATTTAGGGACCAGTTAAGTACAGGAGGTGATATTTAGGTACCAGTAAAGTACAGGAGGTGATATTTTGGGGACAGTAAAGTACAGGAGGTGATATTTAGGGACCAGTTAAGTACAGGAGGTGATATTTAGGGACCAGTAAAGTACAGGAGGTGATATTTAGAGACTAATAAAGTACAGGAAGTGATATTTAGAGACCAGTAAAGTACAGGAGGTGATATTTAGAGACCAATAAAGTACAGGAAGTGATATTTAGGGACCAGTAAAGTACAAGAGGTGATATTTAGGGACCAGTAAAGTACAGGAGGTGATATTTAGGGACCAGTTAAGTAAAGGAGGTGATATTTAGGGACCAGTAAAGTACAGGAGGTGATATTTAGGGACCAGTAAAGTACAGGAGGTGATATTTAGGGACCAGTAAAGTACAGGAGGTGATATTTAGGGACCAGTATAGTACAGGAAGTGATATTTAGGGAGCAGTAAAGTACAGGAGGGGTTATTTAGGGACCAGTAAAGTACAGGAGGTGATATTTAGGGACCAGTAAAGTACAGGAGGTGATATTTAGGGACCAGTAAAGTACAGGAGGTGATATTTAGAGACCAATAAAGTACAGGAAGTGATATTTAGGGACCAGTAAAGTACAAGAGGTGATATTTTGGGACCGGTAAAGTACAGGAGGTGATATTTAGGGACCAGTTAAGTAAAGGAGGTGATATTTAGGGACCAGTAAAGTACAGGAGGTGATATTTAGGGACCAGTAAAGTACAGGAGGTGATATTTAGGGACCAGTAAAGTACAGGAGGTGATATTTAGTGACCAGTAAAGTACAGGAGGAGATACTTGGGGACCAGTAAAGTGTAGGAGTTGATATTTAGGGACCAGTAAAATACAGAAGGTGATATTTAGAGACCAGTAAAGTACAGGAGGTGATATTTAGGGACCAGTAAAGTACAGGAGGTGATATTTAGGGACCAGTAAAGTACAAGAGGTGATATTTAGGGACCAGTAAAGTACAGGAGGTGATATTTAGGGACCAGTAAAGTACAGGAGGGGATACTTGGGGACCAGTAAAGTGTAGGAGTTGATATTTAGGGACCAGTAAAATACAGAAGGTGATATTTAGAGACCAGTAAAGTACAGGAGGTGATATTTAGGGACCAGTAAAGTACAGGAGGTGATATTTAGGGACCAGTAAAGTACAGGAGGTTATATTTAGGGACCAGTAAGGTACAGGAGGTGATATTTAGGGACCAGTAAAGTACAGGAGGGGATACTTAGGGACCAGTAAAGTGTAGGAGTTGATATTTAGGGACCAGTAAAATACAGGAGGTGATATTTACAGACCAGTAAAGTACAGGAGGTGATATTTAAGGACCAGTAAAGTACTGGAGGTGTTATTTAGGGACCAGTAAAGTACAGGAGGTGATATTTAGGACCAGTAAAGTACAGGAAGTGATATTTAGGGACCAGTAAAGTACAGGAGGTGATATTTAGGGACCAGTAAAGTACAGGAGGTGATATTTAGGGACCAGTAAAGTGTAGGAGGTGATATTAAGGGACCAGTAAGGTACAGGAGGTGATATTTAGGGACCAGTTAAGTACAGGAGGTGATATTTAGGGACCAGTAAAGTACAGGAGGGGATATTTAGGGACCAGTAAAGTACAGGAGGGGATATTTAGGGACCAATTAAGTACAGGAGGTGTAATTTAGGGACCAGTAAAGTACAGGAGGTGATATTTAGAGACCAATTAAGTACAGGAGGTGATATTTAGGGACCAGTAAAGTACAGGAGGTGATATTTAGGGATCAGTAAAGTACAGGAGGTGATATTTAGGGACCAGTAAAGTACAGGAGGTGATATTTAGGGACCAGTAAAGTGCAGGAGGGGTATTTAGGGACCAGTAAAGTACAGGAGGGGATATTTAGGGACCAGTAAAGTACAGGAGGTGATATTTAGGGACCAGTAAAGTACAGGAGGTGATATTTAGAGACCAATAAAGTACAGGAAGTGATATTTAGGGACCAGTAAAGTACAGGAGGTGATATTTAGAGACCAATAAAGTACAGGAAGTGATATTTAGGGACCAGTGAAGTACAAGAGGTGATATTTAGGGACCAGTAAAGTACAGGAGGTGATATTTAGGGACCAGTTAAGTAAAGGAGGTGATATTTAGGGACCAGTAAAGTACAGGAGGTGATATTTAGGGACCAGTAAAGTACAGGAGGTGATATTTAGGGACCAGTAAAGTACAGGAGGTGATATTTAGGGACCAGTAAAGTACAGGAGGGGATACTTAGGGACCAGTAAAGTGTAGGAGTTGATATTTAGGGACCAGTAAAATACAGAAGGTGATATTTAGAGACCAGTAAAGTACAGAGGTGATATTTAGGGACCAGTAAAGTACAGGAGGTGATATTTAGGGACCAGTAAAGTACAGGAGGTGATATTTAGGGACCAGTAAGGTACAGGAGGTGATATTTAGGGAGCAGTAAAGTACAGGAGGTGATATTTAGGGACCAGTAATGTACAGGAGGTGATATTTAGGGACCAGTAAAGTACAGGAGGTGATATTTAGGGACCAGTAAAGTACAGGAGGTGATATTTAGGGACCAATTAAGTACAGGAGGTGTAATTTAGGGACCAGTAAAGTACAGAGGTGATATTTAGAGACCAATTAAGTACAGGAGGTGATATTTAGGGACCAGTAAAGTACAGGAGGTGATATTTAGGGATCAGTAAAGTACAGGAGGTGATATTTAGGGACCAGTAAAGTACAGGAGGTGATATTTAGGGACCAGTAAAGTACAGGAGGGGGTATTTAGGGACCAGTAAAGTACAGGAGGGGATATTTAGGGACAAGTAAAGTACAGGAGGTGTTATTTAGGGACCAGTAAAGTACAGGATATGATATTTAGAGATCAATAAAGTACAGGAAGTGATATTTAGGGACCAGTAAAGTACAGGAGGTGATATTTAGAGACCAATAAAGTACAGGAGGTGATATTTAGGGACCAGTAAAGTACAAGAGGTGATATTTAGGGACCAGTAAAGTACAGGAGGTGATATTTAGGGACCAGTTAAGTACAGGAGGTGATATTTAGAGACCAATAAAGTACAGGAAGTGATATTTAGGGACCAGTAAAGTACAAGAGGTGATATTTAGGGACCAGTAAAGTACAGGAGGTGATATTTAGGGACCAGTTAAGTAAAGGAGGTGATATTTAGGGACCACTAAAATACAGAAGGTGATATTTAGGGACCAGTAAAGTACAGGAGGTGATATTTAGGGACCAGTAAGGTACAGGAGGTGATATTTAGGGAGCAGTAAAGTACAGGAGGTGATATTTAGGGACCAGTAAAGTACAGGAGGTGATATTTAGGGACCAGTAAAGTACAGGAGGTAATATTTAGGGACCAGTAAAGTACAGGAGGTGATATTGAAGGACCAGTAAAGTACAGGAGGGGATATTTAGGGACCATAAAGTACAGGAGGGGATATTTAGGGACCAATTAAGTACAGGAGGTGATATTTAGGGACCAGTAAAGTACAGGAGGTGATATTTAGGGACCAGTAAGGTACAGGAGGTGATATTTAGGGACCAGTAAAGTACAGGAGGTGATATTTAGGGACCAGTAAAGTACAGGAGGTGATATTTAGGGACCAGTAAAGTGTAGGAGGTGATATTTAGGGACCAGTTAAGTACAGGAGGTGATATTTAGGTACCAGTAAAGTACAGGAGGTGATATTTTGGGAACAGTAAAGTACAGGAGGTGATATTTAGGGACCAGTTAAGTACAGGAGGTGATATTTAGGGACCAGTAAAGTACAGGAGGTGATATTTAGAGACTAATAAAGTACAGGAAGTGATATTTAGGGACCAGTAAAGTACAGGAGGTGATATTTAGAGACCAATAAAGTACAGGAAGTGATATTTAGGGACCAGTAAAGTACAAGAGGTGATATTTAGGGACCAGTAAAGTACAGGAGGTGATATTTAGGGACCAGTTAAGTAAAGGAGGTGATATTTAGGGACCAGTAAAGTACAGGAGGTGATATTTAGGGACCAGTAAAGTACAGGAGGTGATATTTAGGGACCAGTAAAGTACAGGAGGTGATATTTAGGGACCAGTAAAGTACAGGAGGGGATACTTGGGACCAGTAAAGTGTAGGAGTTGATATTTAGGGACCAGTAAAATACAGAAGGTGATATTTAGAGACCAGTAAAGTACAGGAGGTGATATTTAGGGACCAGTAAAGTACAGGAGGTGATATTTAGGGACCAGTAAAGTACAGGAGGTGATATTTAGGGACCAGTAAGGTACAGGAGGTGATATTTAGGGAGCAGTAAAGTACAGGAGGGGATACTTAGGGACCAGTAAAGTGTAGGAGTTGATATTTAGGGACCAGTAAAATACAGGAAGTGATATTTAGAGACCAGTAAAGTACAGGAGGTGATATTTAGGGACCAGTAAAGTACAGGAGGTGATATTTAGGGACCAGTAAAGTACAGGAGGTGATATTAAGGGACCAGTAAGGTACAGGAGGTGATATTTAGGGACCAGTTAAGTACAGGAGGTGATATTTAGGGACCAGTAAAGTACAGGAGGGGATATTTAGGGACCAATTAAGTACAGGAGCTGTAATTTAGGGACCAGTAAAGTACAGGAGGTGATATTTAGAGACCAATTAAGTACAGGAGGTGATATTTAGGGACCATTCAAGTACAGGAGGTGATATTTAGGGACCAGTAAAGTACAGGAGGGGATACTTAGGGACCAGTAAAGTGTTGGAGTCGATATTTAGGGACCAGTAAAATACAGGAGGTGATATTTACAGACCAGTAAAGTACAGGAGGTGATATTTAGGGACCAGTAAAGTACAGGAGGTGATATTTAGGGACCAGTAAAGTACAGGAGGTGATATTTAGGACCAGTAAAGTACAGGAAGTGATATTTAGGGACCAGTAAAGTACAGGAGGTGATATTTAGGGACCAGTAAAGTACAGGAGGTGATATTTAGGGACCATTAAAGTACAGGAGGTGATATTAAGGGACCAGTAAGGTACAGGAGGTGATATTTAGGGACCAGTTAAGTACAGGAAGTGATATTTAGGGACCAGTAAAGTACAGGAGGTGATATTTAGAGACCAATAAAGTACAGGAAGTGATATTTAGGGACCAGTAAAGTACAAGAGGTGATATTTAGGGACCAGTAAAGTACAGGAGGTGATATTTAGGGACCAGTTAAGTAAAGGAGGTGATATTTAGGGACCAGTAAAGTACAGGAGGTGATATTTAGGGACCAGTAAAGTACAGGAGGTGATATTTAGGGACCAGTAAAGTACAGGAGGTGATATTTAGGGACCAGTAAAGTACAGGAGGGGATACTTGGGGACCAGTAAAGTGTAGGAGTTGATATTTAGGGACCACTAAAATACAGAAGGTGATATTTAGGGACCAGTAAAGTACAGGAGGTGATATTTAGGGACCAGTAAGGTACAGGAGGTGATATTTAGGGAGCAGTAAAGTACAGGAGGTGATATTTAGGGACCAGTAAAGTACAGGAGGTGATATTTAGGGACCAGTAAAGTACAGGAGGTAATATTTAGGGACCAGTAAAGTACAGGAGGTGATATTGAAGGACCAGTAAAGTACAGGAGGGGATATTTAGGGACCAGTAAAGTACAGGAGGGGATATTTAGGGACCAATTAAGTACAGGAGGTGATATTTAGGGACCAGTAAAGTACAGGAGGTGATATTTAGGGACCAGTAAGGTACAGGAGGTGATATTTAGGGAGCAGTAAAGTACAGGAGGTGATATTTAGGACCAGTAAAGTACAGGAGGTGATATTTAGGGACCAGTAAAGTGTAGGAGGTGATATCTAGGGACCAGTTAAGTACAGGAGGTGATATTTAGGTACCAGTAAAGTACAGGAGGTGATATTTGGGAACAGTAAAGTACAGGAGGTGATATTTAGGGACCAGTTAAGTACAGGAGGTGATATTTAGGGACCAGTAAAGTACAGGAGGTGATATTTAGAGACTAATAAAGTACAGGAAGTGATATTTAGAGACCAGTAAAGTACAGGAGGTGATATTTAGAGACCAATAAAGTACAGGAAGTGATATTTAGGGACCAGTAAAGTACAAGAGGTGATATTTAGGGACCAGTAAAGTACAGGAGGTGATATTTAGGGACCAGTTAAGTAAAGGAGGTGATATTTAGGGACCAGTAAAGTACAGGAGGTGATATTTAGGGACCAGTAAAGTACAGGAGGTGATATTTAGGGACCAGTAAAGTACAGGAGGTGATATTTAGGGACCAGTAAAGTACAGGAGGGGATACTTGGGGACCAGTAAAGTGTAGGAGTTGATATTTAGGGACCAGTAAAATACAGAAGGTGATATTTAGAGACCAGTAAAGTACAGGAGGTGATATTTAGGGACCAGTAAAGTACAGGAGGTGATATTTAGGGACCAGTAAAGTACAGGAGGTGATATTTAGGGACCAGTAAGGTACAGGAGGTGATATTTAGGGAGCAGTAAAGTACAGGAGGGGATACTTAGGGACCAGTAAGGTACAGGAGGTGATATTTAGGGACCAGTTAAGTACAGGAGGTGATATTTAGGGACCAGTAAAGTACAGGAGGGGATATTTAGGGACCAATTAAGTACAGGAGGTGTAATTTAGGGACCAGTAAAGTACAGGAGGTGATATTTAGAGACCAATTAAGTACAGGAGGTGATATTTAGGGACCAGTAAAGTACAGGAGGTGATATTTAGGGACCAGTAAAGTACAGGAGGTAATATTTATGGACCAGTAAAGTACAGGAGGTGATATTTAGGGACCAGTAAAGTACAGGAGGTGATATTAAGGGACCAGTAAGGTACAGGAGGTGATATTTAGGGACCAGTTAAGTACAGGAGGTGATATTTAGGGACCAGTAAAGTACAGGAGGGGATATTTAGGGACCAGTAAAGTACAGGAGGGGATATTTAGGGACCAATTAAGTACAGGAGGTGTAATTTAGGGACCAGTAAAGTACAGGAGGTGATATTTAGAGACCAATTAAGTACAGGAGGTGATATTTAGGGACCAGTAAAGTACAGGAGGTGATATTTAGGGATCAGTAAAGTACAAGAGGTGATATTTAGGGACCAGTAAAGTACAGGAGGGGATATTTAGGGACCAGTAAAATACAGGAGGGGTATTTAGGGACCAGTAAAGTACAGGAGGGGATATTTAGGGACCAGTAAAGTACAGGAGGTGATATTTAGGGACAAGTAAAGTACAGGAGGTGATATTTAGAGACCAATGAAGTACAGGAAGTGATATTTAGGGACCAGTAAAGTACAGGAGGTGATATTTAGAGACCAATAAAGTACAGGAAGTGATATTTAGGGACCAGTAAAGTACAAGAGGTGATATTTAGGGACCAGTAAAGTACAGGAGGTGATATTTAGGGACCAGTAAAGTACAAGAGGTGATATTTAGGGACCAGTAAAGTACAGGAGGTGATATTTAGGGACCAGTTAAGTAAAGGAGGTGATATTTAGGGACCACTAAAATACAGAAGGTGATATTTAGGGACCAGTAAAGTACAGGAGGTGATATTTAGGGACCAGTAAGGTACAGGAGGTGATATTTAGGGAGCAGTAAAGTACAGGAGGTGATATTTAGGGACCAGTAAAGTACAGGAGGTGATATTTAGGGACCAGTAAAGTACAGGAGGTAATATTTAGGGACCAGTAAAGTACAGGAGGTGATATTGAAGGACCAGTAAAGTACAGGAGGGGATATTTAGGGACCAGTAAAGTACAGGAGGGGATATTTAGGGACCAATTAAGTACAGGAGGTGATATTTAGGGACCAGTAAAGTACAGGAGGTGATATTTAGGGACCAGTAAGGTACAGGAGGTGATATTTAGGGACCAGTAAAGTACAGGAGGTGATATTTAGGGACCAGTAAAGTACAGGAGGTGATATTTAGGGACCAGTAAAGTGTAGGAGGTGATATTTAGGGACCAGTTAAGTACAGGAGGTGATATTTAGGTACCAGTAAAGTACAGGAGGTGATATTTTGGGAACAGTAAAGTACAGGAGGTGATATTTAGGGACCAGTTAAGTACATGAGGTGATATTTAGGGACCAGTAAAGTACAGGAGGTGATATTTAGAGACTAATAAAGTACAGGAAGTGATATTTAGGGACCAGTAAAGTACAGGAGGTGATATTTAGAGACCAATAAAGTACAGGAAGTGATATTTAGGGACCAGTAAAGTACAAGAGGTGATATTTAGGGACCAGTAAAGTACAGGAGGTGATATTTAGGGACCAGTTAAGTAAAGGAGGTGATATTTAGGGACCAGTAAAGTACAGGAGGTGATATTTAGGGACCAGTAAAGTACAGGAGGTGATATTTAGGGACCAGTAAAGTACAGGAGGTGATATTTAGGGACCAGTAAAGTACAGGAGGGGATACTTGGGGACCAGTAAAGTGTAGGAGTTGATATTTAGGGACCAGTAAAATACAGAAGGTGATATTTAGAGACCATAAAGTACAGGAAGTGATATTTAGGGACCAGTGAAGTACAAGAGGTGATATTTAGGGACCAGTAAAGTACAGGAGGTGATATTTAGGGACCAGTAAGGTACAGGAGGTGATATTTAGGGAGCAGTAAAGTACAGGAGGGGATACTTAGGGACCAGTAAAGTGTAGGAGTTGATATTTAGGGACCAGTAAAATACAGGAAGTGATATTTAGAGACCAGTAAAGTACAGGAGGTGATATTTAGGGACCAGTAAAGTACAGGAGGTGATATTTAGGGACCAGTAAAGTACAGGAGGTGATATTAAGGGACCAGTAAGGTACAGGAGGTGATATTTAGGGACCAGTTAAGTACAGGAGGTGATATTTAGGGACCAGTAAAGTACAGGAGGGGATATTTAGGGACCAATTAAGTACAGGAGCTGTAATTTAGGGACCAGTAAAGTACAGGAGGTGATATTTAGAGACCAATTAAGTACAGGAGGTGATATTTAGGGACCATTCAAGTACAGGAGGTGATATTTAGGGACCAGTAAAGTACAGGAGGGGATACTTAGGGACCAGTAAAGTGTTGGAGTTGATATTTAGGGACCAGTAAAATACAGGAGTATATATTTACAGACCAGTAAAGTACAGGAGGTGATATTTAGGGACCAGTAAAGTACAGGAGGTGATATTTAGGGACCAGTAAAGT
This sequence comes from Prostheceraeus crozeri, assembly GCA_907163375.1. Classification (NCBI taxonomy): domain Eukaryota; kingdom Metazoa; phylum Platyhelminthes; order Polycladida; family Euryleptidae; genus Prostheceraeus; species Prostheceraeus crozeri. The sequence goes on along the minus strand of CAJQUW010009705.1, from coordinate 21,661 downwards.
ACAGGAGGTGATATTTAGGACCAGTAAAGTACAGGAAGTGATATTTAGGGACCAGTAAAGTACAGGAGGTGATATTTAGGGACCAGTAAAGTACAGGAGGTGATATTTAGGGACCAGTAAAGTACAGGAGGTGATATTAAGGGACCAGTAAGGTACAGGAGGTGATATTTAGGGACCAGTTAAGTACAGGAAGTGATATTTAGGGACCAGTAAAGTACAGGAGGTGATATTTAGAGACCAATAAAGTACAGGAAGTAATATTTAGGGACCAGTAAAGTACAAGAGGTGATATTTAGGGACCAGTAAAGTACAGGAGGTGATATTTAGGGACCAGTTAAGTAAAGGAGGTGATATTTAGGGACCAGTAAAGTACAGGAGGTGATATTTAGGGACCAGTAAAGTACAGGAGGTGATATTTAGGGACCAGTAAAGTACAGGAGGTGATATTTAGGGACCAGTAAAGTACAGGAGGGGATACTTGGGGACCAGTAAAGTGTAGGAGTTGATATTTAGGGACCACTAAAATACAGAAGGTGATATTTAGGGACCAGTAAAGTACAGGAGGTGATATTTAGGGACCAGTAAGGTACAGGAGGTGATATTTAGGGAGCAGTAAAGTACAGGAGGTGATATTTAGGGACCAGTAAAGTACAGGAGGTGATATTTAGGGACCAGTAAAGTACAGGAGGTAATATTTAGGGACCAGTAAAGTACAGGAGGTGATATTGAAGGACCAGTAAAGTACAGGAGGGGATATTTAGGGACCAGTAAAGTACAGGAGGGGATATTTAGGGACCAATTAAGTACACGAGGTGATATTTAGGGACCAGTAAAGTACAGGAGGTGATATTTAGGGACCAGTAAGGTACAGGAGGTGATATTTAGGGAGCAGTAAAGTATAGGAGGTGATATTTAGGGACCAGTAAAGTACAGGAGGTGATATTTAGGGACCAGTAAAGTGTAGGAGGTGATATTTAGGGACCAGTTAAGTACAGGAGGTGATATTTAGGTACCAGTAAAGTACAGGAGGTGATATTTTGGGAACAGTAAAGTACAGGAGGTGATATTTAGGGACCAGTTAAGTACAGGAGGTGATATTTAGGGACCAGTAAAGTACAGGAGGTGATATTTAGAGACTAATAAAGTACAGGAAATGATATTTAGAGACCAGTAAAGTACAGGAGGTGATATTTAGAGACCAATAAAGTACAGGAAGTGATATTTAGGGACCAGTAAAGTACAAGAGGTGATATTTAGGGACCAGTAAAGTACAGGAGGTGATATTTAGGGACCAGTTAAGTAAAGGAGGTGATATTTAGGGACCAGTAAAGTACAGGAGGTGATATTTAGGGACCAGTAAAGTACAGGAGGTGATATTTAGGGACCAGTAAAGTACAGGAGGTGATATTTAGGGACCAGTAAAGTACAGGAGGGGATACTTGGGGACCAGTAAAGTGTAGGAGTTGATATTTAGGGACCACTAAAATACAGAAGGTGATATTTAGGGACCAGTAAAGTACAGGAGGTGATATTTAGGGACCAGTAAGGTACAGGAGCTGATATTTAGGGAGCAGTAAAGTACAGGAGGTGATATTTAGGGACCAGTAAAGTACAGGAGGTGATATTTAGGGACCAGTAAAGTACAGGAGGTAATATTTAGGGACCAGTAAAGTACAGGAGGTGATATTGAAGGACCAGTAAAGTACAGGAGGGGATATTTAGGGACCAGTAAAGTACAGGAGGGGATATTTAGGGACCAATTAAGTACAGGAGGTGATATTTAGGGACCAGTAAAGTACAGGAGGTGATATTTAGGGACCAGTAAGGTACAGGAGGTGATATTTAGGGAGCAGTAAAGTACAGGAGGTGATATTTAGGGACCAGTAAAGTACAGGAGGTGATATTTAGGGACCAGTAAAGTGTAGGAGGTGATATTTAGGGACCAGTTAAGTACAGGAGGTGATATTTAGGTACCAGTAAAGTACAGGAGGTGATATTTTGGGAACAGTAAAGTACAGGAGGTGATATTTAGGGACCAGTTAAGTACAGGAGGTGATATTTAGGGACCAGTAAAGTACAGGAGGTGATATTTAGAGACTAATAAAGTACAGGAAGTGATATTTAGAGACCAGTAAAGTACAGGAGGTGATATTTAGAGACCAATAAAGTACAGGAAGTGATATTTAGGGACCAGTAAAGTACAAGAGGTGATATTTAGGGACCAGTAAAGTACAGGAGGTGATATTTAGGGACCAGTTAAGTAAAGGAGGTGATATTTAGGGACCAGTAAAGTACAGGAGGTGATATTTAGGGACCAGTAAAGTACAGGAGGTGATATTTAGGGACCAGTAAAGTACAGGAGGTGATATTTAGGGACCAGTAAAGTACAGGAGGGGATACTTGGGGACCAGTAAAGTGTAGGAGTTGATATTTAGGGACCAGTAAAATACAGAAGGTTATATTTAGAGACCAGTAAAGTACAGGAGGTGATATTTAGGGACCAGTAAAGTACAGGAGGTGATATTTAGGGACCAGTAAAGTACAGGAGGTGATATTTAGGGACCAGTAAGGTACAGGAGGTGATATTTAGGGAGCAGTAAAGTACAGGAGGGGATACTTAGGGACCAGTAAGGTACAGGAGGTGATATTTAGGGACCAGTTAAGTACAGGAGGTGATATTTAGGGACCAGTAAAGTACAGGAGGGGATATTTAGGGACCAATTAAGTACAGGAGGTGTAATTTAGGGACCAGTAAAGTACAGGAGGTGATATTTAGAGACCAATTAAGTACAGGAGGTGATATTTAGGGACCAGTAAAGTACAGGAGGTGATATTTAGGGACCAGTAAAGTACAGGAGGTAATATTTATGGACCAGTAAAGTACAGGAGGTGATATTTAGGGACCAGTAAAGTACAGGAGGTGATATTAAGGGACCAGTAAGGTACAGGAGGTGATATTTAGGGACCAGTTAAGTACAGGAGGTGATATTTAGGGACCAGTAAAGTACAGGAGGGGATATTTAGGGACCAGTAAAGTACAGGAGGGATATTTAGGGACCAATTAAGTACAGGAGGTGTAATTTAGGGACCAGTAAAGTACAGGAGGTGATATTTAGAGACCAATTAAGTACAGGAGGTGATATTTAGGGACCAGTAAAGTACAGGAGGTGATATTTAGGGATCAGTAAAGTACAGGAGGTGATATTTAGGGACCAGTAAAGTACAGGAGGTGATATTTAGGGACCAGTAAAGTACAGGAGGGGGTATTTAGGGACCAGTAAAGTACAGGAGGGGATATTTAGGGACCAGTAAAGTACAGGAGGTGATATTTAGGGACCAGTAAAGTACAGGAGGTGATATTTAGAGACCAATGAAGTACAGGAAGTGATATTTAGGGACCAGTAAAGTACAGGAGGTGATATTTAGAGACCAATAAAGTACAGGAAGTGATATTTAGGGACCAGTAAAGTACAAGAGGTGATATTTAGGGACCAGTAAAGTACAGGAGGTGATATTTAGGGACCAGTTAAGTAAAGGAGGTGATATTTAGGGACCAGTAAAGTACAGGAGGTGATATTTAGGGACCAGTAAAGTACAGGAGGTGATATTTAGGGACCAGTAAAGTACAGGAGGTGATATTTAGGGACCAGTAAAGTACAGGAGGGGATACTTGGGAACAGTAAAGTGTAGGAGTTGATATTTAGGGACCAGTAAAATACAGAAGGTGATATTTAGAGACCAGTAAAGTACAGGAGGTGATATTTAGGGACCAGTAAAGTACAGGAGGTGATATTTAGGGACCAGTAAAGTAAAGGAGGTGATATTTAGGGACCAGTAAGGTACAGGAGGTGATATTTAGGGAGCAGTAAAGTACAGGAGGTGATATTTAGGGACCAGTAATGTACAGGAGGTGATATTTAGGGACCAGTAAAGTACAGGAGGTGATATTTAGGGACCAGTAAAGTACAGGAGGTGATATTTAGGGACCAATTAAGTACAGGAGGTGTAATTTAGGGACCAGTAAAATACAGGAGGTGATATTTAGAGACCAATTAAGTACAGGAGGTGATATTTAGGGACCAGTAAAGTACAGGAGGTGATATTTAGGGATCAGTAAAGTACAGGAGGTGATATTTAGGGACCAGTAAAGTACAGGAGGTGATATTTAGGGACCAGTAAAGTACAGGAGGGGGTATTTAGGGACCAGTAAAGTACAGGAGGGGATATTTAGGGACAAGTAAAGTACAGGAGGTGATATTTAGGGACAAATAAAGTACAGGAGGTGATATTTAGAGACCAATAAAGTACAGGAAGTGATATTTAGGGACCAGTAAAGTACAGGAGGTGATATTTAGGGACCAGTAAAGTACAGGAGGTAATATTTAGGGACCAGTAAAGTACAGGAGGTGATATTGAAGGACCAGTAAAGTACAGGAGGGGATATTTAGGGACCAGTAAAGTACAGGAGGGGATATTTAGGGACCAATTAAGTACAGGAGGTGTATTTTAGGGACCAGTAAAGTACAGGAGGTGATATTTAGGGACCAGTAAAGTACAGGAGGTGATATTTAGGGACCAGTAAGGTACAGGAGGTGATATTTAGGGAGCAGTAAAGTACAGGAGGTGATATTTAGGGACCAGTAAAGTACAGGAGGTGATATTTAGGGACCAGTAAAGTGTAGGAGGTGATGTTTAGGGACCAGTTAAGTACAGGAGGTGATATGTAGGTACCAGTAAAGTACAGGAGGGGATATTTAGGGACCAGTAAAGTACAGGAGGGGATATTTAGGGAGCAGTTAAGTACAGGAGGTGTAATTTAGGAACCAGTAAAGTACAGGAGGTGATATTTAGGGACCAGTAAAGTACAGGAGGTGATATTTAGGGACCAGTAAAGTACAGGAGGTGATATTTAGGGACCAGTAAAGTACAGGAGGTGATATTAAGGGACCAGTAAGGTACAGGAGGTGATATTTAGGGACCAGTTAAGTACAGGAGGTGATATTTAGGGACCAGTAAAGTACAGGAGGGGATATTTAGGGACCATTAAAGTACAGGAGGGGATATTTAGAGACCAATTAAGTACAGGAGGTGTAATTTAGGGACCAGTAAAGTACAGGAGGTGATATTTAGGGACCAGTAAAGTACAGGAGGTGATATTTAGGGACCAGTAAAGTACATGAGGTGATATTTAGGGACCAGTAAAGTACAGGAGGTAATATTTAGGGAACAGTAAAGTACAGGAGGTGATATTGAAGGACCAGTACAGTACAGGAAGTGATATTTAGGGACCAGTAAAGTACAGGAGGGGATATTTAGGGACCAGTAAAGTACAGGAGGTGATATTTAGGGAGCAGTAAAGTACAGGAGGTGATATTTAGGGACCAGTAAAGTACAGGAGGTGATATTTAGGGACCAGTAAAGTACAGGAGGTGATATTTAGAGACTAATAAAGTACAGGAAGTGATATTTAGGGACCAGTAAAGTACAGGAGGTGATATTTAGGCACCAGTAAAATACAGGAGGTGATATTTAGGGACCAGTAAAGTACAGGAGGTGATATTTTGGGACCAGTAAAGTGCAGGAGCTGATATTTAGGGACCAGTTAAGTACAGGAGGTGATATTTAGGGACCAGTAAAGTACAGGAGGTGATATTTGGGGACCAGTTAAGTACAGGAGGTGACATTTAGGGATCAGTAAAGTACAGGAGGGGATATTTAGGGACCAGTAAAGTACAGGAGGTGATATTTAGGGACCAGTAAAGTACAGGAGGTGATATTTAGGGACCAGTAAAGTACAGGAGGTGATATTTAGGGATCAGTAAAGTACAGGAGGTGATATTTAGGGACCAGTAAGTTCAGGAGGTGATATTTAGGGACCAGTAAAGTACAGGAGGGGGTATTTAGGGACCAGTAAAGTACAGGAGGGGATATTTAGGGACCAGTAAAGTGCAGGAGGTGATATTTAGAGACCAATTAAGTACAGGAGGTGATATTTAGAGAGCAGTAAAGTACAGGAGGTGATATTTAGGGATCAGTAAAGTACAGGAGGTGATATTTAGGGACCAGTAAAGTACAGGAGGTGATATTTAGGGACCATTAAAGTACAGGAGGTGATATTTAGGGACCAGTAAAGTACAGGAGGTGATATTTAGGGACCAGTAAAGTACAGGAGGGGGTATTTAGGGACCAGTAAAGTACAGGAGGTGATATTTAGGGACCAGTAAAGTACAGGAGGTGATATTTAGAGACCAATTAAGTACAGGAGGTGATATTTAGAGACCAATTAAGTACATGAGGTGATATTTGGGGACCAGTAAAGTACAGGAGGGGATATTTAGGGACCAGTACAGTACAGGAGGTGATATTTAAGGACCAGTACAGTAGAGGAAGTGATATTTAGGGACCAGTAAAGTACAGGAGGGGGTATTTAGGGAGCAGTAAAGTACAGGAGGGGATATTTAGGGACCAGTAAAGTACAGGAGGTGATATTTAGAGAACAATTAAGTAAAGGAGGTGATATTTAGGGACCAGTAAAGTACAGGAGGTGATATTCAGGGACCAGTAAAGTACAGGAGGTGATATTTAAGGACCAGTACAGTACAGGAAGTGATATTTAGGGACCAGTAAAGTACAGGAGGTGATATTTTGGGAACAGTAAAGTACAGGAGGTGATATTTAGGGACCAGTTAAGTACAGGAGGTGATATTTAGGGACCAGTAAAGTACAGGAGGTGATATTTAGGGACCAATACAGTACAGGAGGTGATATTCAAGGATCAGTAAAGTACAGGAGGTGATATTCAGGGATCAGTAAAGTGCAGGAGGTGATATTTAGGGACCAGTAATTTACAGGAGGTGATATTCAGGGATCAGTAAAGTACAGGAGGTGATATTTAGGGACCAGTTAAGTACAGGAGGTGATATTTATGGACCAGTAAAGTGCAGGAGGTGATATTTAGGGACCAGTAAAGTACAGGAGGTGATATTTAGGGACCAGTATAGTACAGGAGGAGATATTTAGGGACCAGTAAAATACAGGAGGTGATATTTAGGGACCAGTAAAGTACAGGAGGAGATATTTAGGGACCAGTAAAGTACAGGAGGTGATATTTAGGGACCAGTAAAGTACAGGAGGTGATATTTAGGGACCAGTAAAGTACAGGAGGTGATATTTAGGGACCAGTACAGTACAGGAGGTGATATTCAGGGATCAGTAAAGTACAGGAAGTGATATTTAGGGACCAGTTAAGTACATGAGGTGATATTTAGGGACCAGTAAAGTACAGGAGGTGATATTTTGGGAACAGTAAAGTACAGGAGGTGATATTTAGGGACCAGTTAAGTACAGGAGGTGATATTTAGGGACCAGTAATGTACAAGAGGTGATATTTAGGGACCAATACAGTACAGGAGGTGATATTCAGGGATCAGTAAAGTACAGGAGGTGATATTCAGGGATCAGTAAAGTACAGGAGGTGATATTTAGGGACCAGTAATGTACAGGAGGTGATATTCAGGGATCAGTAAAGTACAGGAGGTGATATTTAGGGACCAGTTAAGTACAGGAGGTGATATTTATGGACCAGTAAAGTACAGGAGGTGATATTTAGGGACCAGTAAAGTACAGGAGGTGATATTTAGGGACCAGTATAGTACAGGAGGTGATATTTAGGGACCAGTAAAGTACAGGAGGGGATATTTAGGGACCAGTAAAGTACAGGAGGTGATATTTAGGGACCAGTACAGTACAGGAAGTGATATTTAGGGACCAGTAAAGTACAGGAGGTGATAATTAGGGACCAGTAAAGTACAGGAGGTGATATTTAGGGACCAGTAAAGTATAGGAGGTGATATTTAGGGACCAGTAAAGTACAGGAGGTGATATTTAGGGACCAGTAAAGTACAGGAGGTGATATTTAGGGACCAGTACAGTACAGGAGGTGATATTCAGGGATCAGTAAAGTACAGGAAGTGATATTTAGGGACCAGTTAAGTACATGAGGTGATATTTAGGGACCAGTAATGTACAGGAGGTGGTATTCAGTGATCAGTAAAGTACAGGAGGTGATATTTAGGGACAAGTTAAGTACAGGAGGTGATATTTATGGACCAGTTAAGTACAGGAGGTGATACTTAGGGACCAGTAAAGTACAGGAGGGGATATTTGGGGACCAGTAAAGTACAGGAGGTGATATTTAGGGACCAGTAAAGTACAGGAGGTGATATTTAGAGACCAATAAAGTACAGGAGGTGATATTTAGGGACCAGTAAAGTACAGGAGGTGATATTTAGGGACCAGTAAAGTACAGGAGGTGATATTTAGGGACCAGTAAAGTACAGGAGGTGATATTTAGGGACCAGTAAAGTACAGGAGGTGATATTTAGGGACCAGTAAAGTACAGGAGGTGATATTTAGGGACCAGTAAAGTACAGGAGGTGATATTTAGGGACCAGTAAGGTACAGGAGGTGATATTCAGGGACCAGTAAAGTACAGGAGGTGATAGTTAGAGACCTATTAAGTACAGGAGGTGATACTTAGGGACCAGTAAAGTACAGGAGGGGGTATTTAGGGACCAGTAAAGTACAGGAGGTGATATTTAGGGACCAGTAAAGTACAGGAGGTGATATTTAGGGACCAGTAAAGTACAGGAGGTGATATTTAGAGACCAATAAAGTACAGGAAGTGATATTTAGGGACCAGTAAAGTACAAGAGGTGATATTTAGGGACCAGTAAAATACAGGAGGTGATATTTAGGGACCAGTAAAGTACAGGAGGTGATATTTAAGGACCAGTACAGTACAGGAAGTGATATTTAGGGACCAGTAAAGTACAGGAGGTGATATTTTGGGATCAGTAAAGTACAGGAGGTGATATTTAGGGACCAGTTAAGTACAGGAGGTGATATTTAGGGACCAGTAATGTACAGGAGGTGATATTTAGGGACCAGTACAGTACAGGAGGTGATATTCAGGGATCAGTAAAGTACAGGAGGTGATATTCAGGGATCAGTAAAGTACAGGAGGTGATATTCAGGGACCAGTAAAGTACAGGAGGTGATATTTAGGGACCAGTAATGCACAGGAGGCGATATTCAGGGATCAGTCAAGTACAGGAGGTGATATTTTGGGACCAGTTAAGTACAGGAGGTGATATTTATGGACCAGTAAAGTACAGGAACTGATATTTAGGGACCAGTAAAGTACAGGAGGTGATATTTAGGGACCAGTATAGTACAGGAGGTGATATTTAGGGACCAGTAAAGTACAGGAGGGGATATTTAGGGACCAGTAAAGTACAGGAGGTGATATTTAAGGACCAGTACAGTACAGGAAGTGATATTTAGGGACCAGTAAAGTACAGTAGGGAGTATTTTGGGATCAGTAAAGTACAGGAGGTGATATTTTGGGAACAGTAAAGTACAGGAGGTGATATTTAGGGACCAGTAAAGTACAGGAGGTGATATTTAGGGACCAGTAATGTACAGGAGGAGATATTTAGGGACCAGTAAAGTACAGGAGGTGATATTCAGGGATCAGTAAAGTACAGGAAGTGATATTTAGGGACCAGTTAAGTACATGAGGTGATATTTAGGGACCAGTAATGTACAGCAGGTGATATTCAGGGATCAGTAAAGTACAGGAGGTGATATTTAGGGACCAGTTAAGTACAGGAAGTGATATTTATGGACCAGTAAAGTACAGGAGGTGATATTTAGGGACCAGTAAAGTACAAGAGGGGATATTTGGGACCAGTAAAGTACAGGAGGTGATATTTAGGGACCAGTAAAGTACAGGAGGGGATATTTAGGACCAGTTAAGTACAGGAGGTGATATTTAGGGACCAGTAAAGTACAGGAGGTGATATTTAGGGACCAGTAAAGTACAGGAGGTGATATTTAGGGACCAGTAAAGTACAGGAGGTGATATTTAGGGACCAGTAAAGTACAGGAGGTAATATTTAGGGACCAGTAAAGTACAGGAGGTGATATTTAGGGACCAGTAAAGTACAGGAGGTGATATTTAGGGACCAGTAAAGTACAGGAGGTGATATTTAGGGACCAGTAAAGTACAGGAGGTGATATTTAGGGACCAGTAAAGTACAGGATGAGATATTTAGGGACCAGTAAGGTACAGGAGGTGATATTCAGGGACCAGTAAAGTACAGGAGGTGATAGTTAGAGACCAATTAAGTACAGGAGGTGATATTTAGGGACCAGTTTAGTAGAGGAGGGGGTATTTAGGGAGCAGTAAAGTACAGGAGGTGATATTTAGGGACCAGTAAAGTACAGGAGGTGATATTTAAGGACCAGTAAAGTACAGGAGGTGATATTTAGAGACCAATAAAGTACAGGAAGTGATATTTAGGGACCAGTAAAGTACAGAAGGTGATATTTAGGGACCAGTTAAGTACAGGAGGTGATATTTAGGGACCAGTAAAGTACAGGAGGTGATATTTTGGGACCAGTAAAGTGCAGGAGCTGATATTTAGGGACCAGTTAAGTACAGGAGTGATATTTGGGGACCAGTAAAGTACAGGAGGTGATATTTGGGGACCAGTTAAGTAGAGGAGGTGATATTTAGGGAGCAGTAAAGTACAGGAGGGGATACTTAGGGAGCAGTAAAGTACAGGAGGTGATATTTAGGGACCAGTTAAGTACAGGAGGTGATATTTAGGGACCAGTAAAGTACAGGAGGTGATATTTAGGGACCAGTAAAGTACAGGAGGGGGTATTTAGGGACCAGTAAAGTACAGGAGGTGATATTTAGGGACCAGTAAAGTAGAGGAGGTGATATTTAAGGACCAGTACAGTACAGGAAATGATATTTAGGGACCAGTAAAGTACAGTAGGGAGTATTTTGGGATCAGTAAAGTACAGGAGGTGATATTTTGGGATCAGTAAAGTACAGGAGGTGATATTTTGGGAACAGTAAAGTACAGGAGTTGATATTTAGGGACCAGTTAAGTACAGGAGGTGATATTTAGGGACCAGTACAGTACAGGAGGTGATATTCAGGGATCAGTAAAGTACAGGAGGTGATATTTTGGGACCAGTAAAGTACAGGAGGTGATATTTAGGGACCAGTAAAGTACAGGAGGTGATATTTAGGGACCAGTAAAGTACAGGAGGTGATATTTAGGGACCAGTAATGTACAGGAGGCGATATTTAGGGATCAGTAAAGTACAGGAGGTGATATTTAGGGACCAGTTAAGTACAGGAGGTGATATTTATGGACCAGTTAAGTACATGAGGTGATATTTAGGGACCAGTAAAGTACAGGAGGTGATATTTTGGGAACAGTAAAGTACAGGAGGTGATATTTAGGGACCAGTTAAGTACAGGAGGTGATATTTAGGGACCAGTAATGTACAGGAGGTGATATTTAGGGACCAATACAGTACAGGAGGTGATATTCAGGGATCAGTAAAGTACAGGAGGTGATATTTAGGGACCAGTAAAGTACAGGAGGTGATATTTAGGCTCCAGTAAAGTACAGGAGGTGATATTTAGTGACCAGTAAAGTACAGAAGGTGATATTTAGGGACCAGTTAAGTACAGGAGGTGATATTTAGGGAACAGTAAAGTACAGGAGGTGATATTTAGGGACCAGTAAAGTAAAGGAGGTGATATTTAGGGACCAGTAATGTACAGGAGGTGGTATTCAGTGATCAGTAAAGTACAGGAGGTGATATTTAGGGACAAGTTAAGTACAGGAGGTGATATTTATGGACCAGTTAAGTACAGGAGGTGATACTTAGGGACCAGTAAAGTACAGGAGGGGATATTTGGGGACCAGTAAAGTACAGGAGGTGATATTTAGGGACCAGTAAAGTACAGGAGGTGATATTTAGAGACCAATAAAGTACAGGAGGTGATATTTAGGGACCAGTAAAGTACAGGAGGTGATATTTAGGGACCAGTAAAGTACAGGAGGTGATATTTAGGGACCAGTAAAGTACAGGAGGTGATATTTAGGGACCAGTAAAGTACAGGAGGTGATATTTAGGGACCAGTAAAGTACAGGAGGTGATATTTAGGGACCAGTAAAGTACAGGAGGTGATATTTAGGGACCAGTAAGGTACAGGAGGTGATATTCAGGGACCAGTAAAGTACAGGAGGTGATAGTTAGAGACCTATTAAGTACAGGAGGTGATACTTAGGGACCAGTAAAGTACAGGAGGGGGTATTTAGGGACCAGTAAAGTACAGGAGGTGATATTTAGGGACCAGTAAAGTACAGGAGGTGATATTTAGGGACCAGTAAAGTACAGGAGGTGATATTTAGAGACCAATAAAGTACAGGAAGTGATATTTAGGGACCAGTAAAGTACAAGAGGTGATATTTAGGACCAGTAAAATACAGGAGGTGATATTTAGGGACCAGTAAAGTACAGGAGGTGATATTTAAGGACCAGTACAGTACAGGAAGTGATATTTAGGGACCAGTAAAGTACAGGAGGTGATATTTTGGGATCAGTAAAGTACAGGAGGTGATATTTAGGGACCAGTTAAGTACAGGAGGTGATATTTAGGGACCAGTAATGTACAGGAGGTGATATTTAGGGACCAGTACAGTACAGGAGGTGATATTCAGGGATCAGTAAAGTACAGGAGGTGATATTCAGGGATCAGTAAAGTACAGGAGGTGATATTCAGGGACCAGTAAAGTACAGGAGGTGATATTTAGGGACCAGTAATGCACAGGAGGCGATATTCAGGGATCAGTCAAGTACAGGAGGTGATATTTTGGGACCAGTTAAGTACAGGAGGTGATATTTATGGACCAGTAAAGTACAGGAACTGATATTTAGGGACCAGTAAAGTACAGGAGGTGATATTTAGGGACCAGTATAGTACAGGAGGTGATATTTAGGGACCAGTAAAGTACAGGAGGGGATATTTAGGGACCAGTAAAGTACAGGAGGTGATATTTAAGGACCAGTACAGTACAGGAAGTGATATTTAGGGACCAGTAAAGTACAGTAGGGAGTATTTTGGGATCAGTAAAGTACAGGAGGTGATATTTTGGGAACAGTAAAGTACAGGAGGTGATATTTAGGGACCAGTAAAGTACAGGAGGTGATATTTAGGGACCAGTAATGTACAGGAGGAGATATTTAGGGACCAGTAAAGTACAGGAGGTGATATTCAGGGATCAGTAAAGTACAGGAAGTGATATTTAGGGACCAGTTAAGTACATGAGGTGATATTTAGGGACCAGTAATGTACAGCAGGTGATATTCAGGGATCAGTAAAGTACAGGAGGTGATATTTAGGGACCAGTTAAGTACAGGAAGTGATATTTATGGACCAGTAAAGTACAGGAGGTGATATTTAGGGACCAGTAAAGTACAAGAGGGGATATTTGGGGACCAGTAAAGTACAGGAGGTGATATTTAGGGACCAGTAAAGTACAGGAGGGGATATTTAGGACCAGTTAAGTACAGGAGGTGATATTTAGGGACCAGTAAAGTACAGGAGGTGATATTTAGGGACCAGTAAAGTACAGGAGGTGATATTTAGGGACCAGTAAAGTACAGGAGGTGATATTTAGGGACCAGTAAAGTACAGGAGGTAATATTTAGGGACCAGTAAAGTACAGGAGGTGATATTTAGGGACCAGTAAAGTACAGGAGGTGATATTTAGGGACCAGTAAAGTACAGGAGGTGATATTTAGGGACCAGTAAAGTACAGGAGGTGATATTTAGGGACCAGTAAAGTACAGGATGAGATATTTAGGGACCAGTAAGGTACAGGAGGTGATATTCAGGGACCAGTAAAGTACAGGAGGTGATAGTTAGAGACCAATTAAGTACAGGAGGTGATATTTAGGGACCAGTTTAGTAGAGGAGGGGGTATTTAGGGAGCAGTAAAGTACAGGAGGTGATATTTAGGGACCAGTAAAGTACAGGAGGTGATATTTAAGGACCAGTAAAGTACAGGAGGTGATATTTAGAGACCAATAAAGTACAGGAAGTGATATTTAGGGACCAGTAAAGTACAGAAGGTGATATTTAGGGACCAGTTAAGTACAGGAGGTGATATTTAGGGACCAGTAAAGTACAGGAGGTGATATTTTGGGACCAGTAAAGTGCAGGAGCTGATATTTAGGGACCAGTTAAGTACAGGAGGTGATATTTGGGGACCAGTAAAGTACAGGAGGTGATATTTGGGGACCAGTTAAGTAGAGGAGGTGATATTTAGGGAGCAGTAAAGTACAGGAGGGGATACTTAGGGAGCAGTAAAGTACAGGAGGTGATATTTAGGGACCAGTTAAGTACAGGAGGTGATATTTAGGGACCAGTAAAGTACAGGAGGTGATATTTAGGGACCAGTAAAGTACAGGAGGGGGTATTTAGGGACCAGTAAAGTACAGGAGGTGATATTTAGGGACCAGTAAAGTAGAGGAGGTGATATTTAAGGACCAGTACAGTACAGGAAATGATATTTAGGGACCAGTAAAGTACAGTAGGGAGTATTTTGGGATCAGTAAAGTACAGGAGGTGATATTTTGGGATCAGTAAAGTACAGGAGGTGATATTTTGGGAACAGTAAAGTACAGGAGTTGATATTTAGGGACCAGTTAAGTACAGGAGGTGATATTTAGGGACCAGTACAGTACAGGAGGTGATATTCAGGGATCAGTAAAGTACAGGAGGTGATATTTTGGGACCAGTTAAGTACAGGAGGTGATATTTAGGGACCATAAAGTACAGGAGGTGATATTTAGGGACCAGTAAAGTACAGGAGGTGATATTTAGGGACCAGTAATGTACAGGAGGCGATATTTAGGGATCAGTAAAGTACAGGAGGTGATATTTAGGGACCAGTTAAGTACAGGAGGTGATATTTATGGACCAGTTAAGTACATGAGGTGATATTTAGGGACCAGTAAAGTACAGGAGGTGATATTTTGGGAACAGTAAAGTACAGGAGGTGATATTTAGGGACCAGTTAAGTACAGGAGGTGATATTTAGGGACCAGTAATGTACAGGAGGTGATATTTAGGGACCAATACAGTACAGGAGGTGATATTCAGGGATCAGTAAAGTACAGGAGGTGATATTTAGGGACCAGTAAAGTACAGGAGGTGATATTTAGGCTCCAGTAAAGTACAGGAGGTGATATTTAGTGACCAGTAAAGTACAGAAGGTGATATTTAGGGACCAGTTAAGTACAGGAGGTGATATTTAGGGAACAGTAAAGTACAGGAGGTGATATTTAGGGACCAGTAAAGTAAAGGAGGGGATATTTAGGGACCAGTAAAGTACAGGAGGTGATATTTAGGGACCAGTACAGTACAGGAAGTGATATTTACAGACCAGTAAAGTACAGGAGGTGATATTTAGGGACCAGTAAAGTAAAGGAGGGGATATTTAGGGACCAGTAAAGTACAGGAGGTGATATTTAGGGACCATTAAAGTACAGGAGGTGATATTTAGGGACCAGTAAAGTACAGGAGGTGATATTTAGGGACCAGTAAAGTACAGGAGGTGATATTTAGGGACCAGTACAGTACAGGAAGTGATATTTAGGGACCAGTAAAGTACAGGAGGTGATATTTAGGGACCAGTTAAGTACAGGAGGAGATATTTAGGGACCAGTAAAGTACAGGAGGTGATATTTAGGGACCAGTAAAGTACAGGAGGTGATATTTAGGGACCAGTAAAGTACAGGAGGTGATATTTAGGGACCAGTAAAGTACAGGAGGTGATATTTAGGGACCAGTAAAGTACAGGAGGTGATATTTAAGGACCAGTACAGTACAGGAAGTGATATTTAGGGACCAGTAAAGTACAGGAGGGGGTATTTAGGGACCAGTAAAGTACAGGAGGTGATATTTAGGGACCAGTAAAGTACAGGAGGGGATATTTAGGGACCAGTAAAGTACAGGAGGGGGTATTTTGGGACCAGTAAAGTACAGGAGGTGATATTTAGGGACCAGTAAAGTACAGGAGGTGATATTTAAGGACCAGTACAGTACAGGAAGTGATATTTAGGGACCAGTAAAGTACAGGAGTGCCTAGGCCCTCTGGATACGATCTACCAAGAAAGTACTGGGTGTTCCTCAACAGGCTTTGATCTTGTTTTGGCCGTTATCGAGCTTCCATGCATCGCATCGGGCTTTCGCCAAACGATTGTTGTATGTGTGGAGAGGCCCAAACTCCTCAGCGCGTCCTGTCCTGCAACGAAGTGACCATCCACGCGGATATGGTGTACGTGGACAAGACATTCAGTGCGTGAATGGACGAAACTGAGCTAAGAGTATAATGAGACCATTTTCTTGACTCATATATGACACTTGTCCTTTTTTCCAACTTTTGTGCTTGTTTTACGAATATAGCCTGTATATATTAAGATACTTAGCAGTATCTAGCATAAGAAGAATATCACCAGATATTTTTCAGTACTAAAAGAGCAGTCGATAAATATTCCTGAAATTCCTGTGATGGAGGAAATTCGAGTTCTAGGTGTGGTTTTCTTCAAGGACCTCAAATGGAAATCACATGCAAGGGCATCCTGTGCGAAAGGATCATCAGCACTGTTTCTTCTGAGGCAGCTAAATCACTTCCTTGATAAGAAACAAATGGTCTTGATGCATCAAAATTGTGTGCGGAGCATGTTAGAACATTGTGCTTCATTGTTTACCGAGCTGAATGCAGGATTATCCCATGATTTTGAGAAAATACAGAGGAGAGCCCACAAGATTATTTGCGACTCACCACATTGTGAATGTCCAGACGTCATCGCCTTAGATTATCGTCGAAAAATAATTGGCCTCCGTCTCTCTGTCAGCAGTTGAAAATGATCACCATCCGATCCACCATCTTATTCCACAAGTAATGACGAACTCTGGACATTCCGCTTACCCTGTATAAACATCTCCCTCCGGGATAAGTCATTCCATGCCAAAATTATACAATTCTGGTTTAGGGCTGTAAAAGCTCACAACTTTTTCTCTTTGTTTCTTGCTATGGTTCAGCTTTCATCACTTCATTTTGCAACTTTATGTTCCGGTGTCCCACGATTTCCAGTAATGGGACTGCTGTATACTTTTCAATAAACGTCTATATTATTATCATTATTCAGTAAAATAGCAGGATTTTCTTTACAGTTTGCACTTACTATTTCTCTCAATTGAAATAATTTTGTCAATAATTTGTTTTCATCATATTGATGACTTATAATGAACACATCACATCGACATCAGGACTAAATGAGAATTTGAATAATAACTGATTTTCGCACTATGATTCAAGCTGACCATCATTTTGTACTAAAAGTGAAATAGCTCTACGTTTTATTGAGGCTTATTCAAAGAACAAGCCATTCAATTACTCCAAACTTTGAATTCACAACATCCAAACATCAAGTTGGAGATCGAAAACCCATACGCTACAAACACTCAGTTTGCTTGATTTTTCTGTAACGATGACCACTTCAAACAGCCCTCAATTTGACTTCTACAGGAAGACAGCTAGAAAGGATATTTTTGTCCATTATAGATCAAATCTACCAACCATAACAAACTCTCACTTCATCAGAAACGAAACAGCGAATTAGCGAACGGTGTTCCAGTTTGCAAGTACTAAGCCTAGAGTCATAAATTTTGGCATGGAATGTCTTCAGGTCAGTTCCTATGGTGTGCATGTGTTATTATCATGCATCTGATCGGCAATGTATGTGAGAATGTGGAGTTGGCCAACATGTTGGTGTTTGCCAGCATTAAGAGGTTCGCCAAATCTAAATGTGTTTAGCTTCATAGACAGGGGTGCTTGAACATGAAAGGAAATTATCTGAAGACATTCCATGCCAAAAATTATGACTCTAGACTTAATACTTTCCGTTTAATCAGAGAAAAGACAGAAAATTTCATTTTAACCAAAAACTGCAATCTGCGTCCCATTGGATTTACATGTGTTTTTCTTTGATCTTGTCTGACAAGAAGAGGAACACATTAGAACTCGACTATGAGGACTATGCCGGACTATGATGTGTACATCATTCTGTGAAAGGCTCGTCTTCGGTCTCGTTCCCTGCAGAAACTCGTGCTGGCTGCCGGACTATGAGGTGTACATCATTCTGTGAAAGTCTCATTGTCGGCCTCGTTCCCTGCAGAAACTCGTGCTGGCTGCCGGACTATGAGGTGTACATCATTCTGTGAAAGTCTCATTGTCGGTCTCGTTCCCTGCAGAAACTCGCGCTGGCTGCCGGACTATGAGGTGTACATCATTCTGTGAAAGTCTCACTTTCGGCCTCGTTCCCTGCAGAAACTCGTGCTGGCTGCCGGACTATGAGGTGTACATCATTCTGTGAAAGTCTCATTTTCGTCCTCGTTCCCTGCAGAAACTGGTGCTGGCTGCCGGACTATGAGGTGTACATCATTGAAAGTCTCATTTTCGGCCTCCTTCCCTGCAGAAACTCGCGCTGGCTGCCGGACTATGAGGTGTACATCATTCTGTGAAAGTCTCATTGTCGGTCTCGTTCCCTGCAGAAACTCGCTCTGGCTGCCGGACTATGAGGTGTACATCATTCTGTGAAAGTCTCACTTTCGGCCTCGTTCCCTGCAGAAACTCGTGCTGGCTGCCGGACTATGAGGTGTACATCATTCTGTGAAAGTCTCATTTTCGTCCTCGTTCCCTGCAGAAACTCCTGCTGGCTGCCGGACTATGAGGTGTACATCATTCTGTGAAAGTCTCATTTTCGTCCTCGTTCCCTGCAGAAACTGGTGCTGGCTGCCGGACTATGAGGTGTACATCATTCTGTGAAAGTCTCATTTTCGTCCTCGTTCCCTGCAGAAGCTCGTACTGGCTGCCGGACTATGAGGTGTACATCATTCTGTGAAAGTCTCACTTTCGGCCTCGTTCCCTGCACAAACTCGTGCTGGCTGCTGCTGGACTATGAGGTGTACATCATTCTGTGAAAGTCTCATTGTCGGCCTCGTTCCCTGCACAAACTCGTGCTGGCTGCCGGACTATGAGGTGTACATCATTCTGTGAAAGTCTCATTTTCGTCCTCGTTCCCTGCAGAAGCTCGTACTGGCTGCCGGACTATGAGGTGTACATCATTCTGTGAAAGTCTCACTTTCGGCCTCGTTCCCTGCACAAACTCGTGCTGGCTGCTGCTGGACTATGAGGTGTACATCATTCTGTGAAAGTCTCATTGTCGGCCTCGTTCCCTGCAGAAACTCGTGCTGGCTGCCGGACTATGAGGTGTACATCATTCTGTGAAAGTCTCATTGTCGGCCTCGTTCCCTGCAGAAACTCGCTCTGGCTGCTGCCGGACTATGAGGTGTACATCATTCTGTGAAAGTCTCACTTTCGGCCTCGTTCCCTGCAGAAACTCGTGCTGGCTGCTGCTGGACTATGAGGTGTACATCATTCTGTGAAAGTCTCATTGTCGGCCTCGTTCCCTGCACAAACTCGCTCTGGCTGCTGCCGGACTATGAGGTGTACATCATTCTGTGAAAGTCTCATTGTCGGCCTCGCTCCCTGCAGAAACTGGTGCTGGCTGCCGGACTATGAGGTGTACATCATTCTGTGAAAGTCTCACTTTCAGTCTCGTTCCTTGCACAAACTCGCTCTGGCTGCTGCCGGACTATGAGGTGCACATCATTCTGTGAAAGTCTCACTTTCGGCCTCGTTCCCTGCACAAACTCGCTCTGGCTGCTGCCGGACTATGAGGTGTGCATCATTCTGTGAAAGTCTCACTTTCGGCCTCGTTCCCTGCAGAAACTCGCTCTGGCTGCTGCTGGACTATGAGGTGTACATCATTCTGTGAAAGTCTCATTGTCGGCCTCGTTCCCTGCACAAACTCGCTCTGGCTGCTGCCGGACTATGAGGTGTGCATCATTCTGTGAAAGTCTCACTTTCGGCCTCGTTCCCTGCACAAACTCGTGCTGGCTGCTGGACTATGAGGTGTACATCATTCTGTGAAAGTCTCACTTTCGGCCTCGTTCCATGCACAAACTCGCTCTGGCTGCTGCCGGACTATGAGGTGTGCATCATTCTGTGAAAGTCTCACTTTCGGCCTTGTTCCCTGCACAAACTCGCTCTGGCTGCTGCCGGACTATGAGGTGTGCATCATTCTGTGAAAGTCTCACTTTCGGCCTCGTTCCCTGCAGAAACTCGCTCTGGCTGCTGCTGGACTATGAGGTGTACATCATTCTGTGAAAGTCTCATTGTCGGCCTCGTTCCCTGCAGAAACTCGCTCTGGCTGCTGCCGGACTATGAGGTGTGCATCATTCTGTGAAAGTCTCACTTTCGGCCTCGTTCCTTGCAGAAACTCGCTCTGGCTGCTGCCGGACTATAAGGTGAATCTTATTTTGCGTGAAAATGCTGGATTATGCGGCATCTACATAAGACGTCATCGCAAGATAAAGACAGAGAGGTCCTGAACTTGACTCACTGTCAGGGTCCAAACTGGTGCCATCATAATTATCTTATGTCCTAGTCTCTAGACTTAGATAGCTTTGATGTCCGTCCTCTATCTTGCCAACCAATACAAAATGTATTAATATCCGTGCTACATTTAGTGTTATCCAATTGTATTTCCCTATCATGTATCATTACAGGTGATAGGTTTGCATGCAATTTTGTTCATATTAAATTGATTACTGTAGATGTAGACCTGTATGATTTCAGATTTTGTCTTTTATATTCTGTCCTACGTTTGCCCTTGAATAAGAGTAGACGAAATGCATTGTACAAAACAGGCCCCTATCAGTTTTGATTTTATCAAGATGAATTTGGCGGCTTTATTTATTTATAAACTAAACCCATTGTCATGCGCAAAATGAAACCAACATCCTTAATTACAATATCTGCATTTGCTCAACATGTATATAGGATTTTGAATAACTTGTCCTGTTATACCTGCCATACTTAGTTGATATTTGCATTATACAGTGCGCTTTACTCAAATGTTGACCTATCTTCAATCTTCATGAGACCTATGAAAAGGAAGCTAAACTTTGATCACGACGTATGCATGACTCGTAACGAGCATTCTGTTTGCCTCACCAACATTAATCCATCGCGTTTACTCTCGCAATGCACCGGCGTATTCTGATTGGGCAATGCTCGGTATCCAAAAGACTGCTCAAAGATCGGTCGTCCTGCTGTTGACGTAATGCAAAACTTGCAGTCGCACTTTATGCAGAAAGGAAAGCTGTGAGAAAAATTAAGGTACATACAGTAAGTTAAAACTATAAAAAGTTTGCACGGAAAACCTAGTACATAGAAATATCTGTCGAAACATAACAGTTTCATTTCACAGTGATCGATGACCTTAGATCAAAATTTCTTTTGACACGTTGGTAGATATGTAGCAGAACAGCAATCATCTCAGTCTGTCGGCGGAAACTTGCAAAGAAATACATAGATTATACACATCTTCAGATTTAAACTTCACCAGTGATTGATGGCCAAGCTCAATGTGATTGTCAAAAAAGACAGTGCTGCAATTGATGCTTATGATAAAATTTATATCCAGAGTGATGGGATGACTCCAAAATATTCCTATGGGACCTGGGCGAGTGCACTTTGTTCACCTTTTGGCCGAATAGATGATATCAATTGGAATTCCAAATAAATCAGGTGATTCTCGTATCCGGAATGGAAGCGTGATAAAAAATAACCTTCTGCGGATACTAAAT
>CAJQUW010009704.1:0-69352 GCA_907163375.1 Prostheceraeus crozeri | reverse complement strand
CAGGGGTAATGAAACGACAGCTAAGCTGTCCTGAGAGCAACGCTCGAACTACAATAAACTCTGAGAGCAACGCTGTGGAAACCTACGCGTCCGAATCCACAAGGAATATAGAAGCCTAAAATATTTATTGAAAGTAAAAGTATTTAATAAAGATGATATGTTTTGGAGTGCTGATCTTATTCATATGCCGAAATGAAAGGACTACAAATACGCATTGACCGTTATAGATTTATATACACGATACGCTTGGGTAAAGCCTTTGTAAAAATAAAAGTGGTCTATCAGTTAAATATGCGTTTGAAGGAATCTTTAAAGAAAGTAATAGAAAGCCAAGGAAATTGTTTGTTGATAAAGGATCGGAATTTTATAACCGAAACGTTCAGCCACTATTTGAAATTGTTTATTCAACTGAAAACGCTGGGAAGGCCGTAGTGATAGAAAGATTCAATCGGACGTTAAAAAAATAAAATTTCAAGAAATTTATCAGGCAAGGAAATTCAGAAATGGTTAAAAATAATTACCAGGAATTGTAGAGCAGTACAATAATAAAGTTGCATTCAGGGTATTGAAGAAAACCCCAAAGAATGCTGTCTGACGACCCTGATTTGATACGAAAGAAAATATTCGAGAATCATAATTTGAATGAGAGTAATCCGAATTTGCAGAAACTTAAGCCGAAATTTAAAATTGGAGATAGAGTTAGAATATTTAAATATAAGAATAAATTTGAAAAAGGCTTTGTTGGTTATTGGACTAAAGAAATATTTGAAATTTCTAAAATAAATCAAAGTTATCCGATTACTTACGAAATCAAAGATTTAGATGA
The DNA here is from genome assembly GCA_907163375.1 of Prostheceraeus crozeri. Lineage (NCBI taxonomy): Eukaryota > Metazoa > Platyhelminthes > Polycladida > Euryleptidae > Prostheceraeus > Prostheceraeus crozeri. The sequence continues at coordinate 68,526 of CAJQUW010009704.1, read as the reverse complement.
TGAAGATATCAGAGGCCGTTTTTATCAAAATGAATTACAACGAACTGATTTTTAATTATCATTATTATTATTATTGGAACTAACGTTTCGGGAATGAAATTCCCTTGTTAGGCGTAGCCATAGAACCTACGGTTCGTTCAATTCTAACATTATATCTAGAAATGGTACTCCTTTTTGTAATTTGTACAAAACGTATAAACATAATTGTCACAATAGGTAGTGCCTGGTGTTTGAATTTGAAACTTATTGTATGTTCCCGTTCCAAGTAATTCTGTTACTTCATTTGTAGGGGGCAATCCGTATGTATCGAACCAATAGTTCTCAGCCTCGGGCGATCAAAATAATAGTTCTGCTGATGATTTTTAACGCCTGCTGACCAATGTACGCCTTTTTGGTCTGAAGTGTGAAGATTGGTTACGAAATTTACAGTTATTGATGGAACTTTGTTCCGGGAACTGAAGGTTCCTGTTGGCTTATTTTTTAGGAATTGTAATTCGTCTCTCATTAGAACATGAAAATTCTTTATTCCTAATTCATTTGCGATTTTCTTTAGGTCGAAATTTGTCGTAGTTTGCGTTCCATATAATTTTAAAAACTCATTTATGTTGTTCATTTTATAATAAAAAAATTTCTTAAGGGACCCCTAGAAGTCAGAAGGGACCCCTAGAAGTTAGAAGGGAGGGGGTAGTAGAACTACGTTCATATGATATTGAAGGATATATTCTTGCGGCTTCTTCCATTTCTGAAGTTCCTTCCACTTTTAAAGAAATATTATTAGTCACATGATATATTTTAAAAACCTGAAAGATGGATAAAATTCATGAATTTGAAATTCTCAACTTTTATGATTTTTTCGGTGTCCTGGAACGGTCATGATTTAAGCAATGAAAATTGTAATTCTCAAATTTTGAGATTCTTAACTTTTATGATTTTCGGTGTCCTGGAACGGTCATGATTTTGGGGGTGAAAATCGAACCGAAGGTTCCAGGGCTTCGCCCGATTGTAATTCTCAAATTTGAGATTTTGAAAAATTTGAAAAACTGGGTATTTTTAAAAACGCCCAAATCGGAGCGAAGCTCCTCTGGCTTTAGCCGATTTATGAATTTAGGTCTTCATAACCTGAAAAAGGGTTCAAATTCATGAATTTATGTCGTTTTTAAAAATGCCATTTTTTGAAAAAATGGTACTTTTTGAATGGACTAAATTCATGAATTTAGGTCTTAAAAACCTGAAAAAGGGACTAAATTCATAAATTTATGTCGTTTTTAAAAGTACTAATTTTTTTGATTTTATGGTGTCCTGGAACGGTCTTTTATCCATTACTGGGGATTAAATGGGGATTGATATTATCCGCATGGGGATCCATGAACAGATGCGGAATTCAGAGCTTATCGATGCATTTTTTAAATTACTTCAATAATTTAAGTAATGATAATAATCGTCAACGTCCAGAAATAGTGTCTCGGGAGCTGAGCTAACTTCAATTGAGCCTTGAATTAGTATTAACCGTTTTCCAGCGGCAAAAAACAAAATTTTCATGCTCATGATACCGGCATCACAAATATTTGAACAAATAACATTATAACTGAATAAACATTTGCTGTTTGAAGTATTATGAGCATCATGCAAGTTTTAACAAATACTTTGTCATTTTTACCTAGAAATAGACATGTTCCCAATTGGGAACATACGGCACTTCTCACTATAAAAACAGGAAATTTCAATGATATAGTTCATTTGGTTTGGTCGCACAAATTGCAACACGACAGTGCAACACAAGTGTTATATTTGATCGGGAAAACCTATAGTTAGAGTAGATATCTATGATTGTAGATGTCTATGTTTGATGTTGACGACAATTTTCGATGTCCAGTAACTGTTCCTGCTGACATGATATTGACTGTTGAAATTTTGAATTTCTACTTCCTAGGTAATATAATGATCAGATAGAGAGCAAAATATTCGCTGTCTGACTGCATGTGTGAACAAGATGACATCAAGACAAGGTAGACATTGATATACTTATCAACAAGCTGTGATGAGTGACGACGACGAAGAGACAAATGACATTATTGTTATTCCTTGCAATGAAAGAAGTGACCAGGAATCTGAGGCTGATGATCTTGATGAAGAGAACTTATTTTCTGATACATTAGGCGATGTCGCTGGACTTTTAGAAATTCAAGAAGATGATTGCAATACTGAAATGGAAAACCAACCACCTGCGAAAAGAAGGAGAACTTCTCCAACATCATGGAAGAAATCTGAAGTGACCGATTCATTTTCAAATTTACGCCAATTTGTCGATTTTTGTGATGAGTATCCTCTAGCAAGTGAACTTACTGCATTTGAAACTTTTCGTTTATTCGTGGATGATTCATTCATACATCACATAGTGACCGAAACAAATCGGTATGCTCATGAACAGAAAAATAATCCTTTATTTTCTGTTAGCTTCGATGAAATAGAACAATTTCTTGGTGTTCTTCTGTACTCTGGGTATGTATGCTTGCCAGAAGAGAGAAACTATTGGAGTCGATCGGAAGATATCAATTTTGTCGTCGTCCATTACTCGTGATCGGTAATTGAATATAAAAAGACATTTTCATCTTGCCGATAATCGAAATTTATGCAACAACAAATGTGCAAAAATTCAGCCAATCTACGATATCAACAATAAAAACTTGGTTCAATTTGGTATATTTGCTCAGAATCTTTCAATTGATGAATCGATAGTTCCATATTTTGGACGTCATTCAGCTAAAATGTTCATCAAGGTTAAGCGAGTCCGTTTCGGCTACAAAATCTGGACTTTGTGTTCTTCAGACGGATATCTATTTCATCTTGAAATATACACTGGCCGTGATCCCGACAGAACTCGAGGTCTTGGAGAAACAGTAATCATGAAGAAGTTGGAAATTTTGAAGACACCCAGTGATCATGTCATATATTTTGATAATTTTTTCTCATCGTACGACCTTTTCAGAGAATTATCTGAGAAGGGAATTCGAGCAACTGGTACCGTTAGAATTAACAGAACTAATAAGTGTACATTGTCCAAAGATGTGATCAAAAAGTCAGATAGAGGTACGTTTGATTACAAGTCTGATGGCAACGTCTTGTTTTGTACATGGAAAGACAGCAGTGTAGTATCAATCGGCACGAACTTTGACTCTGTTTTTCATTGCATTCATGTTCCCGATATTCTGTGTCACAAAGAAAGTCATCCAGCAGCCAAATTTGATTCGAAATTACAATATGAACATGGGAGGCGTCGACGTTTATGATAAATTGCTGTCTTCTTATCGTCCAACAATACGAGGAAAGAAATGGTGATGGAATCTCTTCATCAATGCATTGAACACTCTGAATAAGCATATTTGCCTCTTGGAAAGCATTTAACAAGCTACATCCGAATGAAACTTTGAGCCATATACAATTCCTTCGGATCATTACGCAATGTCTAGTAAAGAAAGGTAAGCTCTTACTCCTGAGGCTCATGCATGGACGTGGAGTGCCGAAAGTTTCAGATATTCGAAAAGATGGAGTTGGTCATCATCTGTAAGCAAGGTCGATGTGTTTACTGCATGAAAAACACTCGCTTGATGTGCTCTAAATGTCAGAAGCGTTTGCATTTAAACTGCTCAGCTGATTTCCACAAATAGTACTTTCATATTTCTCTGATGCCGTATGTTCCCATTTGGGAACAATGAGTATTATTCATGTTTTGTCAATGATATATCGTTTATTCATAATTGTACTATGACTACGTTTTGAAGGTATATCTCAATTAATTTGCTTACGACAAAATCAGTTCTTGCTAGCTTTTCCCTTGTTTGATATAGTTTCACAAATATTTTGATCAATTTTTAGCAAAATACGCATACTCAAAAGTGGTCCTACAGATAATGCAATAAAGAAGGCTTACAAGTTATAGCATATTATTACATAAAGCATCATGACATTATAGCCGATTATCATATTTCAATACTAAAGTAAAAAATATACAGTGTAAATAAGGTTTAAAAATATGTTCCCCATTGGGAACATACGGTGGAAAGATAATATGTTCCCTATTGGGAACTCACGGCGGATAACGGTTAAATATCCGCCAGCCACTCATGTGATTTTCGAAGACTCGTGAAAACTAGGGAAACGAATAGCTGAGATTCTTGACTTCCCTACAGTACTTAAAGCTTTATCAGAATATGTACAACAAAATTTGTTATTTTACTGCTTCGACACTTTAATAATAAGAGTTCTGAATTATCATATGGAAAGTGGAGGCGTAATCCTGTGGATTATAGTGGATTATTTTATAAGCAGATATACTGATCATGATATAGCTGTATGTAGACTCCTAATGGAAATGTACGGTTGAAATTTATCAAATTATATTTTTGTTCAGAAATGAAGCAATGTCATATTGAAGCCAAAGATAATTGGATAGCCAAGAAATACCAAGTAATCACTAGGAATAATTTAACTTTGCACAAAATACCGAACATCTCAATAGATGCAATCACACTGGGGACATGGAAGGCCCTTCATCAACTTTTATAATACTATATGTAGTATTATATTGGCTTATTTCTATTTTCATCAATACGTTTTGAATACTTGCCCAAGGTACCCAATACCGACAAATATATGTACATACATTTTATTTTCAACATGTAGAACATAGCAATCGTAGGCATATCTTTTGTTCATATATAGGAATACTCGTAGGATAACAACTCGTGTGAGGATATGAGGATCCCCACAGGAATTGTATGGGGATGGGGTGGGGATAGGAAATCCATCCGCACTGCAGCCCTGCCAAAAACCGGTTCTCGCAAGAGAACCGATGCACCGGTGCACCGCGGACAGCCCTAGATTATGCACTTCTCATCAAGTTGATAAGAAGTTAAAGGAACTTAATTTAAAGTAAAGTGTTGATGTCACTGACTGTAACTTGGTTTCCATGGCTTATAGGAAGCCCACACACATATTTTGAATTTCAAGGCTGAGTACCTCTTGCAGTGGAAAAGAGACTTACTAAGCACTCTGATAAATAGAGCACATATTGCTTGCTCATCCTGGGAGAAATTCCACGAGGAAATAGAGATATTTTGTGGCATTTTTAGGAACAACGGATTTCCGTTCCAATTTATTCAAATTACTATCAAGAAGTGTTTAGATAAAAAGTAGAAGCACAAGTGAATGTACAACCTGTATCACCTGTCACCTCACGTGTACTTTGATTGTATGCGATAAGGATTAGATATTCATGTAATGTAATATACATGTGAATGATTTATTTGTATATTTGATGTTTTCATTTTACTTATGAATTTCTAACACTCAAATACTGTTATCCATTTTAAAAGTACTCTTTGTCTAGCATGCGCACTGTAGTGCGCATACTCCCAAAATGCCCATCCGACACTACAGTGTACAAACTGCCTGTTAGATAGCTATGTAAATGCAAAAGTTTTGAGCAATCTAAATGCAATGACTAATGCTAAATGATAGAAATATATATGATAGCTAATATGATAGAAAAAAATCACATTTGAAATAAATCTAACTTCCTTTGGCAGCGTAAGGTTAAGAATGAAGATCGCACTCCAAAAGTTCTCAAGTCATGTGTAGTTTATCATTTTGCTTGTGAGGTTCATCCTCTCACTGCCCACATCAGCAGAACCTTACGACACGGTGTCCCCGATGAGGTGGAAATACAAAAAAATTATCCCAAGTGTTTTCTAAACGGATTCCGATGTTTTCAATTGTGAAAAATCCAATGGAAGCATTTCCAAAATCCTGCATCGAGGGCTTTTTGAGCTAGCCGCCATTTTTGTTTTTTTCAAAAAAGCAAAAGAATGAAAAACTTCAAAGTATACAAAAAATTATCCCAAGTGTTTTCTCAACGGATTTCCATGTTTTATGTAGCTAGGAATCCAGTACAAGTGATTTGAAGATTCTGTGTCAAGGGCCTTTTGAGCTAGCCGCCATTTTTGATCTTTTGTAAGAACTCAGAAACTGTTCATGGTGACTTCAACGGATTGTGGATGAATTACAAAGTGTCCAACATCGAAAATCCCAGATACAAGGAACAGCTTCTCAAGGCTGTGCAAATGTACAATAGCCGTCATTCTTTTTGAATGATTTTGCGTTGTAGCTTTTATTAGATTTATTTGTTTCTGAGAATTTGCAACAATATGCGTTTATCACAAGTTTGATATTTTGTCATCCGGTTGTTGTATACAGTACGCACGTTATCTTTCACTGAATTTCTAGCAGCATAAAATATACAAAATGATTGAGAAGTCGCATAGAGTAATTTTCTAATAATTTCAATTTTTCATTCGCTAAAAAATATTCTTCTAATAAAATTCGATTTCTAATTCTTTTCTAATCTATTCGATAATTAGATTTCTACATAAAACATAGAAATCCGTTGAGAAATCACATGGGATAATTTTTTTGTATTTCCACCTCATCGAGGACACCGTGACGACGCATGAATGTTAGAATTAAGGATCACAGTCTACAAATGTCGGCTATCTCTGACCAGATTAAATTGACAGTGCAGTTGCTGGTCTGAAAATTTCAAAATCCTAACTTTAACTTATGATAGCTTTCATCTTAATATTATGGAGGCTTTGTGCATAAAAAATTAGCCCTTATCTTAGCAGACAACTGAATCATGACAGCGGTGGCAGAAGGTAGGGATTTAGGGGCTTAACCCCCCCCCCCCCAATTTCAAAATGATGGATCCTCCAGATATTCAGTGCCGAGAAAAGTTAAAACTGTCCATGATGTATAGTAGAGGTTGAGGTGATGAAAGGAATTTTGCCGAAGTGGCGATCGAGATTATGTTTAGAATGTTCCCATTTAGAATGACCATTGCTCTTTGGTCAGGCATAGTAAAACATTCACGAGATCAAGTCTGACTCAATGGAGGTTGAAGAATTGCATTCTTTGAAACATTATCATGACATTACATGCAGATAAGATCTCAAAGGAAAAATTGCGTAGCAATTCATTTCTGGCAAAAGCGAAGCTACCAGAGTTGCGCACTTTGGTAAACGCTGATGAAAATATACATTCGCATTTTTGAAATTGATGTGATTGTTTCATAATACCTTTACCGCATGAATATTTTCTTACATCAAAGGGACTTACCATAGCTATTAATGATAACTCTTACATGAAAGTGATGACAATAATAATGGCTCATTGAAAATTCTACAAACCTTTAATGTATTTGAATTATCATTCCAAATAACCGGTCTATTCATTCTTAGTATTGAGATTATCAATTAATTCTGAATCAATGCTAATTAGTTAACATGAATGTTGTACGTAAATAACAGCATTACAAACTTAACATGAATAATAGCTCGAATACGTAATACATAGTTGTACTTCCTTAAGTCAAAAATCAATTTCCTCAAGCAAAATCATACTTCGTTGTACACGGTGGGTTTTAAACTCGAAAAAGTGAGAAAAAAATGACCATCCAATCTGTTGCCATTTTTTACTAAAATAGCAATATCTGATCATTTTAAGACAAAAACAAAAATCTTTTAGCGGTGTCTTTCTGAAATAAATGCAAAAAAATGCTTTTTATACTACTTATAAAACTATTTTTGTACAAATGTTAAAAATTAGGGAGTTCTATTCAATATAAACCCCTATTTTGGCTCATACGATGAATATTTATTCAATTCTGCATAATGGAGTGTGCTTCAGCAACCAAACTCATTAAAATAATCAAATAATTCCTCTCCATACTACTTATATGGTGTTGAATAATTTATTTGTATGAGAATTGTACTACAATAGTGCTAATTTCATCTGCTAAAGTATTCTAGTGCACTTCTGTGCAGCAATCAGTCTTATTGTATCGTTGGTGACCCTTCTATTGCCAATTCACTTATCATTGAAAGCTGTGTTTCAGCAACCTAACTCATTAAAAAAATCAACGAGTCTCCGAAGGAGACGAGTACATTAAGTCGATGAACGAGGACTTTCTAAGTGTAAAGTCAGATATCTGTGATGTATCATAATTTAAATGCCGTAAGTGTACATTATCGTTTAAAGTACTGTTTTTAGGACATTACATAGCTGCGAAAGACTAGAATTACATGGAATCGTACCACAGATGGGCATTTAAATCAAAGATACATGTGAGCAAATCTCGAAATAAAGTCCTCATTCATCTTCTTTCAATGACGCCTTATGAAGATTGATTGTGTCAGATCAGTGGTTGTGTTTTTGAAATTGTCTGACGTAGATATCTATGAAACTTTTTCATACTAGTCGTTCATCTCGATTCATAGATATTTCAATCGTTTTCAATCTTCGATCTTCTGTGGTGACGTGTAAGCATCATATTAGCTAAATTCAGTGCTTGTAATCGATCTTGATGCAAAACTGTTCAACTGATTATCATTCTTTCATCCTTTGCTTTCATCGCATCGTTGAGGAATGCCGAACTCTGCTAAATCGCATGATCAAAATCGCCAGACTCTTTGTCTTCTTTGCCACGGTAAATCTAAAGACATGCGCCTTATCAACAGCAAACATAGTGATATTATCAACGAGCACATCATGCAATACGACGTAGAAGACAACCGCTTACCAAATGGTATCTGCTCAACGTGTCGAGTTGTTGTTTTGAACTACGGGCGTGGTAATTTCAAACGTCGCCTAGCTGTCGCCGATCTCTCCGTGATGGCCGGCGCACCTCCATCGACCCGTTCGAATTCGACTTGTCCATGTGCTTTGTGCAACCTTGCTTCTGCAAGCATCAATCCGTCGTCTACATTATCTACGAAAAATTGTCGCGGACGGCCATCATTGAGTGAGTTGCCGGAGAATGTGGAACATCAGGCTACTGTGAGTCTCTGCTCCAAATGTCTGTCAACTGTTGCGAAAGGTGTCGAACACAAGTGCTGTGAAACATCTAGGCAAAAAAACATCCAACGCTTAATCGATAACAGCCATCAAAATACTAAGGAGCAAGTTGCCTCGAGAGTTATCAAATATAAGCTGGAATCTCCAAAGACGTCTGTAAGACTGTCTACTGGTGGCCGTCCTGTAGAAGTAGCTGGTGCGGCGGCAATCCAGTCTACGTCACCGCAACTGATTTCTGCACATGGCATGTCCATGATGCAAGTGGACTTAAACTTGTCCACAAACAAGACCTTAGCTATTGCACATCACATCCGAAGTTCTTCTCGCTGGAGAGGAGCTGTCGAGTCCGACTTGAAATCGAAATTGAGACGGCGGAATCATCTTGATGAGTACTTCGATGTGGCGACGACAACGGACTTCAAGGACAGAGATGGATCTATCCAACAACAACCAACGATTTATTGCTGTGATTTGAACGGACTACTCCACCGTATACAAGAAGAACGGAACATCCCAGCCGATGATTTGACCGTCAAGATTGGTATTGACGGTAGAGGCGGCTTCTTGAAGGTATGCCTCACGGTACTCAGCAGCGACTCGTTGCTTCAAGAACGTCGACGTATGCCCTACGTGCAAGGAGCATCGAAGAACTGCAAAGAGACAAGCGAGAAAACATCTTCTTGATCGCCATTGTTCCAATTGTTTACGAAACATACAGGAACATACTTCAGCTGTGGGTGCTCTTGAAATTAAAGGACGTTCTCTGCGACAAGATGATCGTGTCAGCAGACTTGAAGCTCGGCAACGTCATATTCGGGTTGAATGCTCACAGTTCGTCGCATCCTTCCTGCTGGTGCACCGTCGACAAAGCGAACTTGTCTAACAATGGCACTTTGAGAACTCTTGTGTCCGCTTCAAGCCTTGAAATTCTTCAAAACTCTGCGCGATTTCAATCAAGTTGTGTCCGCTTGCTTTGGGGCGGAGTTAAATGTAGACTGTTTCGCAAAGTACATCCACGATTTCAAAGAGAGCTACTTGGACATGGGGATACCAGTGACACCCAAGGCTCATTGTGTGTTTTACCATGTGGAGGAGTATTGCCGAAGAAATAATTCGTCGCTCGGCCGTTCGTCAGAGCAGTCCTTGGAAGCTGTCCATATTGACCTCAAGTCAACTTGGTCGAAGTACAAGGTCTCACGTGATCATCCTGACTATCCATCTGCCCTATTACGCACTGTTCGTGAATACAACAGCCAGCATATTTAGGAAATGTTTTTCTCATGGTTGTTATTTTGCATGTGTGAATTTCATTGTTACACGTGAGCCCGTTTATCTGGCATTTTTCAGAGAATGAAGTACATTTTTGATTTTTGGATTACGTTTTAGCTTTCAATGATAAGTGAATTGGCAATAGAAGGGTCACCAACGATACAATAAGACTGATTGCTGCACAGAAGTGCACTAGAATACTTTAGCAGATGAAATTAGCACTATTGTAGTACAATTCTCATACAAATAAATTATTCAACACCATATAAGTAGTATGGAGAGGAATTATTTGATTATTTTAATGAGTTTGGTTGCTGAAGCACACTCCATTATGCAGAATTGAATAAATATTCATCGTATGAGCCAAAATAGGGGTTTATATTGAATAGAACTCCCTAATTTTTAACATTTGTACAAAAATAGTTTTATAAGTAGTATAAAAAGCATTTTTTTGCATTTATTTCAGAAAGACACCGCTAAAAGATTTTTGTTTTTGTCTTAAAATGATCAGATATTGCTATTTTAGTAAAAAATGGCAACAGATTGGATGGTCATTTTTTTCTCACTTTTTCGAGTTTAAAACCCGCCGTGTGTAATGACATGAATATTGATTTTGAATGTTGTTTATGTATATAGTATATTTACATAACACATTTGAAAGTGAGATGGAGAAAGGAGAGAAGAGGGAGGTAGAGCGACTAGAAATTGTATAAAGCTGACTTGGATGAAGCCCCACTATATTTTTCGCTCCGCCACCGCTGTATCTCACGCTAGGTCTGAATTCGATCATCACACTGTTTGCATTTTCTGAACATACTAAGTCGGGCAGTGGCAAAATGTGAATCTTAAGAAATTTCAGAAGCTATTCTGAAGAAAATGCACAATGTTGAAGGCTAGGAACAGAGGGCAGTTCAATTTTCCTGGCATTGTGTTAAAAACAAACGGGCCACTCCTTCTTTTTATCTGCCTTTTTTCACAAAATAAAATTGAGCGAGGTAGAAACCAAAGCTTCGTGTCACAAACACATAAATTGGTGGGACCACAGAATTAACCAGGTCCTCCCTTCTTCTGTTTGACTAGAAAGGAAACATTGGAACAGGTAATGAAATGGCACAATCTGCTGACATAATACCATAGAAATCGAACAATAAGCAGTCATGTTCAACATTAAATGCGCAAAATTATGCAGTTTCAGTGACTGTTATCAACCGGATCACACATCAAAGAGACACAGTCGATGTCACATTCTACGGAGAAGTTTGTGAACGTTTTATCGTGCGCCTGCTAACTTTCTTTAATAATGTTCGGAGGGCCCAACATTATCGAGAAAACTTTTGCGCAACGATCTGAATTCTTCGAATCTGAAGAAATCGTTGCGATCGGAGCATTTTGAAGGAATTCACAGCAATCCGCAAGCGGAGCACGACTATTTTTCCGATCTCTGTAAGGTATTAAGAATTTCTTTTTGCCCACTTATTAAGTTCCTGCATGTGCCATGGTTTTGAATCAGTTTGCACTTCTAACAAAGTGATGAACTTAAACAATCGAATTCTGTGGGTGGTGCCGTGCAGTCATCAACAACACATTAAATAGCAATGAGACCGAGATGTGTCGATACCGTTAGAAATTTGGTAGTTCGTACTTACGGTTAATAGCGGGTCTTTATCTGTCAATTTGACGAGTTTTCACTAATTCTGCAGTCAACGGCATTCCCACTTTTGTCCAAGATATCTATGTTCAGATCGTCAATTGACAGAACATGCTCGTCCACATGAAATTTGCTGGAGTGCTTCTACACAGCATAAATTCTTATTCTTATTAGTGAAATCAAAAAAAGAGAAAATTCTATTTTTGAAATTTATAAGTAGCATGGAAAAATACATTTTCTTAAAATTAAAATGAAAAGTTATCAGTGCAAACTGTTTGAATTTCCAGGTATTCCAGCACTTAATAAGCCGAAAAATGACAACACTGCAACCATCTATTAAGCTGTTTTGAAGTAATTTGAATGTAAAAGTTAATAAGTAGTGTAAATAAGTACAGATTTTTAAATTCATAAATAACGACTAATAAAAAAATAAATAAATAAATTCATTTTCTGGTCTTGTGGTGCATCCTCAATTGAGAATGGTCAATCTTATTCATCTGGAAACTGTTTTTATTTTGGTTTGCAGTTTAAATATGCCTAGCAGTATGACCATGATATTTCTTCATATATCATGTTGGCCTTGATGAATAGAGAAGCCTGGATATACTTAATCTTAATTTCTAGTTAGTCCCCGTTAAAATTATTGAATTCATATGAAGAAGTACGTTAATTATAAGTCAATGTAATATCGACCATATGCAAAAGAGGTTCAGATTTGAAAATATGAATGGCAGAGATTTCTATTTGAACTGAACCATATTACCGGGATACTAATTTCAAGTCATTGAATTATATAAACACCGGCTGTCTCAGAATTTTGAAAACAGTCTAATGATATTAATAACAATTCTTTGTCTCTTACATGTGCACATTTCCAAAAGTAGACTACAGTAGTCCCTGTCTATAACGACCACCTCTCAGCAAAGCAAATGAAGTCGTTATATGGTGGTCGTTATTTGCAGGTAAACTTTTGGTTACCTTTTTATATGACATATGACATTATAGTAATATACAATGATAAGCTTACGCGCACTCACAAGTACAAGGCAGCATGATTGCACGAATGATACTATCTTTTATAGTTTCAGAGTCTATAAAAGTGTCTATTCAAAAGGCCTATTACGCAAGATTTAATGAAAATTTAGAAAATTGTATAGAAATATAACAATAATGTGATGCACAAACATAAGTATAAAGCACACATTAGTCAATGAGATAATTTGATGATACACTGTATTAGGCACTGTATGTAGACATTATGTAAAACTATAAGATAATACTACTGGTATACAATTGTGCAGAATAAATTTAGATGTAGGCCTATTACAGTATGTACATGTGTGTATACTCGATTGTGTTTTTAGCATACAAGTTAACACTAGAAAGGTCAACAGAAAATACAACCGAGAATGGTCATTTCGAGATGATCTGATCTAGATGGGAAGAAAGAACTGCTACTTTTCCATCCCTATGCTTTTACTTACTATTTTACATTGGTTTCTATCATTGTATTTCTAAGATCGTACATAGATGTGTTTGCTATCATTGTTGCAATTATTGTAGTTTATTTTAGGTAGCATATGCTATTACTATGCTTATACTTATACTTTTAGCTATATACAGAGAAATTTGACTTGCACTGCGCGGCAGAATTTGTAGTATTATTTTTCAACAAAATTTATTTGGAATTGCACGGGTGGTCCGCTGTTGTTTTATTCGACAATATCGAAGAAGCAATAGCCTATAAGAGAATTCTTCTATGCTTCCTCATAGACATGAAAAGTGATAATTACCGTCTCCGAAGACAAATTTGCTCATAACTCTCATGCTTTTGAATCATTCAGGGGTACCTGTGTTTTGCATGCTTCACTCCGTCAGGGTCCTCCATCGTATATACATCAATAAATCCTATGTCAGTGGCATGCACTGCTGCTACACCGGAAGATAATGTCATGCAGCATCCTTTCATCTCTAAACAGTTCCATGTGTGACGTGCAGATCTTAACCTTTCTGACATTGGTCCAGGTTAGAGTTTGAGTACGGCTATGTTTCACTGATCTTCCAACTTCGGATGGTTAGCTTTTGCTATCTTTTGCGATCTCCTTCGAACAAGTTGTCCTTTTATACATCTGAGAAGTCTCCGCATAACGTCACGAAGATAGCTGCATCATTATCACTGTCCGAATAGAGCGAGTAGTATGACATCCCTTCTTCTTATCGACAAGCGATTTCCTCAAGCGACAAGCTTTTTCTCTCAATCTTAAAGGCAATGGTCGTATGAAAAATCATAATGATGCTCTCATACACGCTCTGCACCGAGAGTCGCGACATTGTATGAAGAAGTAGGCCTATTGGTTTTCGTTTACATCGGAAACATCGAATATCGAATGCAATAAGGTGTCACGATTTATGCGAACTATTTCAAAATCAATATCATCACCGAACTATCATAGACATTGAAGTGGTTCATACTTGGAGACTTCGAATAAGTAAATTCTTCAATTATTTGTTTTTGGATGCGTTTAATGGTCAATAAGGTCTGACCATAATTCACGTGTGCTAATAATTCCTATGGCATCAAAATTGATACCAATGACCATTCTCGGTGTAGTGCTGATGTTTGAGCATTAATCAAATAGAGAAAATCCAATTATATTGCATATATGGTAATACTCGAAATATTAGCCTAATTGTCATTCATGTTTGAGTCCGTTCAGAATTTGAAAGTACACTGTAAATCGCTCAATAACAATTACATACGAAGGATGCATACCAATTTTTTTTGGTATATTTCTGTATTCTCTTGGTATATATTTGTATGTTTTTCGCATGTTATTTCAAGTGTGGTTTGCTTTACATACTAAAGCCATACCAGCACAATGTTAAAGGACAGCATCAATCATGTCCAAAGTATGTTGATTTAAGGCCTTTTGTCAATAAAGATCATACTGACGTTACTACTGCTTTCTAAGTAGTGAGATAATGACATTCAAGAGTTATACTTTCAATACTGATTCCCATTTTAATGCACGTAAATCTAAGGCATTTCATGAATAATCAATAAGTATTCAACCATCAACAATTATGCATTATGTAATTTTTGAAATTAAGCATATTATCAATCCGAAATAAACACATTGTAATTGATGAACGCAAAAATAGTTATGTTTGAGATATATAAGTCAGCATGATTGTACGAAAAATATCGCTTGAATGAATTGATGTTAATCAACTTGTTTCGTAAAATAGAGCTAACTAAGCGTCCTGTTAATGTTGCTAGACAATTGGCAACGACGACATACTCGTGGAGCATAAAATTCACAATAGGTCTAATCTAGTTAAATACCACACCATCAAAAAGAAATATTCACGACTGATATTACTGAAAAAAGCTATTTGATAGTAGCATGTAATACATATATTTTTTGCTATTTGACTTAAACCTCTACATACCAGAGGCATACGAATGAGGATGAATTTGTATCGGGTCTGCATCAAAAGTGTGAAATGAAGGAATTGTGACTTCCTCGTGGGCTGCCACGTTGTGTGATATTTTGCCTTGAGAAGGCCCAGAGGCCGAGTCCACCGCGCGCGTGCGGTTCCATTATCAAATTTGAGAAAAACGTCTTCGGATACAGTGCAACTTTATTTCGAAGCGGTGTTTCGCCTTGATGGCTTAATCATGCCGAATGATGACTAACTTAGAATAAACAGTGCAGCAAACATTTAGTATATAACTCACGTAAATTAAATGAAAGTTGTACTCAACGTCTTTCACTCGAGCGGAAAAAGTTCTCTCATTCAATCCATTTCTTGCTTTTGTGTGAATATCAGCGATGATTGCACACAACTTCAATGTTCGATTCTATTGATGTAAGTTTGGTCAGTGCATTTGTTCAACAGATTCGTGATGATAGAGTGACATCATTGGAATTCCTATAAGCGTCAGGTACCATTGAACTTACAACAGGAGCTAAAACGCAGCTGTTATGAATCTTGGAAAATTCAGCTGTGCGACACCATTGATATTTTGTGCACTCTCTTTGGCATGCTTCTGTGCTTGGTATACCACTGAGACCTATATGATTTAATCCAGACAACATCCCGTCCTTCACATTGTATCTTGCCTCTGGATTGCAGGATAGAACAAAGACTACATCGTTTCGGTTACGACCATACCCCCATGTGAACATTACGAAGGAGCTTTGCATAATTTCACATTCTCTTGAGTTGCTCTTGTAATGTACACCAACACACTCAGGTGTGGACAAACAATCAAAAAGACATTCCGATGGTCCTGATGACTTTCCATTGGTGATGTTGACGTGATTGATGGATATACCTCTGTCCTGTATTATCGAGAACTCTTTGCTGTGGACCGAACTGCATCCAGAACTCCAAGAGAGATAATAAACGAAAATGAGAGCGAACTGGTATCTCGACAACATTCTTCGCTCACTGATATCGCTGAAATGAGTGAAGTGCAGAAGTTTCTCACAAGTTGAAGAAGATAAAACAATGGCTGTATCCTTGCTCTGTAAGACAAAGCGTTAGTTTTCGACGAACAATAATGTGATTGAAAACAAGGCGTCACCTTCACAGTTGAGACAACCGTCATTCAAGCCCCAATTAGGAACTGATTGTAATATACAAGGACACATCTGGTCAAGACTCCACACGCTGGGATGATGATTAGCGCAAAGGAAGCTCTGTGAAGAAATCTCACGCGAATTCAATGATTTTGTAAGGACGTGGAGTGTTGTTAGAAAACAATTAATTTTCAACTAACTGCAAGTAGTAGTTTTCAGTATTTACAACAATAACAGTTCAAACAATGATTTGACCGCATCGTATTGAAATAACAAAGAAAGGAAGCATTTGAAGAAAGAATCAAACTCTTTCCACTGCGTGAATGTCACAATACAAATCTAAATTTGTCATCTTTTTATCTTGTGACAAACGTAAATCATTTGTTTGGTTATAACATTTGTTGGCGTACGATAAAACGTTCACAAATTTCTCTGTAGTACTTGCGTCATATTTGCTGAAATGAAGGTTTGACAAATGACGGTTCGTAGAACAGGCCTTGTGTCTCTTTGATGTGTGATCCCGTTGATAACAGTCACTAAAACTTCGAACAATTTGATGTGCTTGATGTTGAACTGGCAGCTCATTGTTCGATTTCTATGGTATTATGTCAGCAGATTGTGCCATTTCATTAACGTTACAAGTTCCAACGCTTCCTTTCTAGTCAAACAGAAGAAGAGACGATTCTGTGGTCTAATTCTGTACCACAGTTACACGTGAATTGGTAGACAATGAGGCTGTTCATTAACTAAAATTCTGCCGATAGAAAATTAAACCAATTTAATATTCTGACGGCAGAATATTCTGCCGACTTAATGAACGACAGTATAGGGCCTAATACCGAAACCGACTGAATATTCTGCCAGTTTCGGTGTTATACTGTCGTTCATTAAGTCGGCAGAATCTTAGTTAATGAACAGCCCCAATATTGGAAGCATATTTGGAATATTTGGAAGCATGTTTGGTTATACACTGTAAACCGTAGACCGAAAATTATCCTACAAAATTACTGACAAAATCAACCGACGATTGTCACCTCCAATATCCTGCGATATCCGACGAATTTGTAGGTTCTCCACCGACATCGAAGCAGATGCTTTGTATGCAAATTAATTTGGGCAATCTGTATTCTTGTGTAGCAAAACCATGATTTATTTTGACATAATTTAATTAATTACCAAATTTTTGATAAAATTTAAGCTATAATTCATTGCTATTCATTTTGTCGCTTTTTGTCAGATGTTATAGGTGTTCAGTGGCAATCATCCTACAAGAACTAACAATGACCGACAAAGTAGATTTTGTAGGATAAATGTCTGTCAACTGTCAGTCAACGGTTGCTGCATTAGATCACTATTTGAAATGGAAAATGACAACAAAAACCAATAAACAACACACGGTGACTTTTATCGAGACACTGAGGACACAAGCAACTGATTCTGAAAAACCTCAATAATTGTTGATCAGATAGAACTAAAAAGCACAAAAATAATAAACAAATCACATTTGAATTTCAAATTTCAAATTTCAAGTGTGCATACATAATAAGCAGATAATTTCAAATACAAAGATTTTGTATTAAAAGTCCCTTTAATTTTCCCTTTTTAAAGTCTTTAAATTTATTTAAAGGAAGAATCCTTTATGCAATCTCAACTTATTTCAGCAAGAATTGATGGCGCAATATACAGTGTACATTAGAAGTGAATATACCGAAATCAGCCAAAATATTCCAAACATTCAAATTTCAAAATAGATCTCACGCCAAAAGTATTGCGCCAGATTTATCATCCTTTTACCAAAAGTTGCATAGCAAGTAGAAAATATGCTGCTAGAAGTCTGGTGGCCACAGATTGCTTGGTTTAAAAGATATTAAAAAAAACGCCAGTGACGGCGAAAAGGCCCCCTTTTGGGACGAGGGTTAAACAGGATATTCGAATGACATTTCATGCTATTCAGCTCCTTCAAACCGTCATGCAGGAGAAAACGCTGATTACAATGCCTCTTTAGATGGCTATATCTATGCGCAGGTTCAAGAAGTTGGTGGCATGGCTTATTGTGTCTGATATTCTCTTGCCAGTCCATCCTCATCGCTCCCATTGTTTTAACTGCGATCGGAAAAAGTGGTCGTGCCAACTATTCGCTATTCTCTTTAATCCTTTAATGCATGAATTATTTTCAAAGTTAGAGTTTTTTGAAAACTGAAAATTTTCTTTAAATGCAATTTGCGGGCGTTCTAGGGATCGCACGAAGACGGGAGAGGTGCCATTAGAAGCGCATTGATCTCCTTTTTCTTTCGGTTACAATTTTTTCCGCTTTGGGGTCATTCCAAAAGATGTGGATCAAAATGTCCTCAAGATAGTACAATATGCATGAAAGGGTTAATGTCCTCTGCTCGTGATGCAATCATTCCATATTTTTGATCGAACAGTAGGAAATAATGCATGCTACCAGATTGTCTGATAATGCAAAATCCCAAATTGGGAAGCATCCTGTCCACGGGATGCCATCATCCCGATTCAGTCCATGGTGTTCGAATACAGACGCAATCCCTGATGCGGCGAGTGCGCGCCTGATTGTATCCTTGGTTTCACCATGGCTAACCAATTCTCCCGCATTTAGGACTAACAAACAACTCCAAACGTGCGCTCCACGACTGATAATAAGAATCAGTAAGTTTGATATCTTCTTCGTACTCACTTTTGTCTGTAAATGAAAGGTACAATGTTGGTCCTACCGCAAACCAATGGCGATACGATAAGATCGCTTTGTAACTTCAAATTATTTATCATATGTTTTAGTTATGGCATGCAAATCAAGAATGCGGATTCGAAGCGGTCGAGGCGGAAACCACAGTGGTCGATTTTATGTGAAGCGACAATTAAAACCATTGAAAACGCCGATGGAAGATGGTTGAATCAACTTGCTAAGATTAGTTGATTAACTTTCACATTATGCATGAGAGACTACAACAAATATTTCTTGTGATGTAATTCGCAGTGTAAAATATCTACTTACAATATCTTAATCAGTAGTACAATAATAAAGTGAAATGCCTGTCTGGAAAGTAAACTGCTTCTTGAGAGCGGAAGTCCTCCGCAGCATTTTGAAGCAGCCCTTTGAGCCCAAAGCCAATCTGCTACACAGCTCCAATTACCGATGACATGCGGTGCACGTGACTCTTTCATAACTGTGCTCCCCTGATGCTGAGTGAACAATGGGGATATGATTGTTTCTCAATGTCATTCAAAGTCATGCTTTATAGATTTTCGAATATGTGATGCATCACTCTCTTTAATTGGGAATATAATTACTTTATTGATCACATCAGGTCCATAATCTCAGATGAATAGGAACTGTCACTCTGGCATTTCATGGCGAAAGACTTTTCAATAGACAATTATACAAGTCACCATAATGAATTGTGACATCGCACTAGCAGTTGAATTTGCTTACTTTTGATCATTTCTCACTAGGTAGCTTTTTACGGCATGCTGCTTGTAGTCATTGTTAATGTTTAATTTGTCAATGAGCACATGTAACATGCGCGGTATACGACGACCACTCAAGTTCTTCACATTTATTCATAACAGTAACTGATGAAATACCGATATGCACTGTCATATGGGATCGCATTAATAAAGCTAGCAAATGCTATCATCAGCGTGGGTTAACAAAGAGTTAGTTGCTACAGCATGCTACTTCTAGTATCAGCAAGACACGGCGTAAATAGTAAAGGCTTTGTAGCAACTGCCCTGGTAGTCTTAGTTACTGCACGATATTTCTATAAAAACCACTTCATCGCGATAGATCGTGGCCAATCATTCAGCAAAACAAATGTGAAACCCACTTTACTAAATGATATGTGGAAAATTCACATAAAGATCTTGAGAGCTATTTCAAAACGCTTGCTTCACCATA
Organism: Prostheceraeus crozeri; assembly: GCA_907163375.1. Taxonomy (NCBI): domain Eukaryota; kingdom Metazoa; phylum Platyhelminthes; order Polycladida; family Euryleptidae; genus Prostheceraeus; species Prostheceraeus crozeri. Next base: position 48,197 of record CAJQUW010009704.1, on the reverse strand, counting down.
AAGTTTATATAAAGAAGATTAGCACTGAAGAAAAACCGGTATAAATTTCAGATTTAAAAAACAAGAATTTGAGCTGTCAAGATCAAGCAATTGCTAGTGATTTTGTTAACAATTCCCCTAGAACAAACTTAGTGCAAACTCATCACTAGGATAGATACTAGCGCTAGTTTCAGCACTATCAATACGTCACCAATAGCTAGGATAGCGCCCCAGCGCTACATTTAGTCATAAGAAAAACACTAGTTACTTGTAGACCAGCAATAAGCATGTCAGAAATGTGGTGGTGGGTGTGATAATTTGCTATGTCTATTGATGCAGGCAGTGAATTGTTAGGTCATTGGCTAACTGCGCATTTGATAATCGTTCATTTAATTTTTGTATTACGGCATCCCGTATTGACTTTAGTGATTGATTCATACATCATGTTATGCATGACAAAAAAATGTCAATGTGTATGCGTGCTATGCATGAATAAAACAAAAGTAATGAGAAACATTTCGGACAGACGTGAAAGCTTAGTCTAGACTTGATCATAAGAGTGATGACGATTACCAGCAGTACTGTGTGGTAAGTCCTACAACAATTGAAATGAATATTGAAGAGAATAGAATTCCATTATACAGTCTTGCATATTCTGAACGCTTCAAATAAAATAATAAAATGAAAGCTCTAAGATATACAAAGTGTGATGTTGAAGTAATGTTGCAAGATCAGACAGCCTTCACTCCACTTGAGTAAGGATTGAAAATGGGACGCAAATTAGCTAAAATTTTCTGTCGCTGAAAGACGTACATGTTCCACAAAAGCTATTAGCTAATTCTCGAGACGAACTTCAGATTTCTTCAGATGAAATGAAGATGGATTTCGATAACGGCCATGTTGTGCATGACTCTTCAGAAAATGATGAGAGTCTAGCTGCTCAAGTTCGTCTAATGTTTGATGTTCCAGATAATTACGCTTTGTTAAAGCAACTGTGCCCCGGTGTGATTTTGTAAATGAAAAATAACGCCAGAAGTCACAGTATACTGCAGGGATGCGGAGTCGGAGTCGGAGTCCCGGACTCCGGCCTATAACTAGACCCGAACTATAATACAAACACAGTATTTATTCTCGTGCATAGCTGTCGATGTCTTGATGTCAACTTTCTCAGTCAAACAAAAGTACAGAGACACTGCTGCATGCAAAGCTTGTAATTGTTGAGGGAATGGACCATGATAGCGAAAAAAGGATTGTCTTTTCATTCGGTGATTTAGTAGAGAAGACAAGCCTTCCTAGCCTCGATCACACCTACGCACCGAAGGTCACGTCAGAGACAAAAATGAAATACTAGTTTGTTTGAGAGCATTGCCTCTTACCCTCAAGCTAATCGTGTATGTGTATGTGATGGTTCTTCCAAAGCGCATATCAAAATCGAAAGTGCACTCATATTTTTTGAAGAGGGATGGGGGATTTTCCTGCCTGATAGAGATTGGAGAAAAACAGTGTGAAGCACACATCAACAAGATGGGAGGAGCCGAGTCGCATGCATCCAACTTAAAGCGACATTTGATAAACATTCATCGAAAATGATTGATAATTGATACAGCAATGATAGCTAAAGATAGGTTCAGGTAAGCCTATAATGATCTATAATGTATGTTGCCAGTTTTTTCAAAAAACTAGGCTATATATACTTGCCACCCGGAGTCGGAGTCCTATCAAAATGATAACACTTCGCATCCCTGGTATACTGTCAGAAAACGGATATCCATTGCCTTCACAAAGATCAAATGGAGCAACTGATTGTCAGTGGCATACGTCCGCCTTCCATAAAAAGGGCATTCTAATGAAGTACAATTGTATACGCAAAACGTGAGCTCCGACGTCTCCTAAGCATCTATGGCGCTGCCAAGTGCGTACTCAGCTTCCCACAACTCGTGTTCCAGCTCGCTCTCCCAAAGACCCAACTCCGACTTTGGCTCAATCATCATTAATCTACGGATACAAATGCAACTGTGGAAGCAGTTACGTGGGCCGAACAGGACGACGTCTCCGAGACCGCATCAATGAGCTCATCCCACAGTGGCTCAACACGGCTGAGAAGAAGCCCCCAAGATCAAAGACGACTCCTCAAAGCTCCATCACGAAGCATCTGCAAACGTGTGGCACTACTGCTCAACAGGCGAAGTCGTTCTTTAAGGTACTCTACCGTCATCACAACTCGTGGCACTTGCGCATACTCGAGGCCCTAGCAATAAAGCGGCTTACATCAAACTTGTATGGTCAGAAGGAGCATTTGTTAACGTTATTTTTACCTTGGTAATTTTTACTTTCTCTTCATTTATATCGTCAATGCTTTTCTTTCCATATTAGTAATTTTTCCATAGATGTACTTCAGCTACTACTTATGCATTTCGCGCTTTTTTGACCTGTGACTGTCCATTGCTTGATCGATATTAACAATATTCATGTCTCTATTTCATTCTGCGTGTCACACCGACTGAGAGCAGACGAAAGGCGTTTGTGGCAATACACGAGTATAATGAGACTTCTGGCGTTATTTTTCATTTATAAAATTACGTTTTGTGTTGATTTGCAGGACCGGCATAATTATTTTTTGTAGTCATCTACATTTTTTCTAGAATTGCCAAAATTCAGACTTTCGTGAAAGCACCTTTCAGAATAAGTCACAATCTTGAGCCGAATCCAATTATCTTTTGGGTAAAATTTTTACGATGTGCAGAAACGAAATGTATTATAGGATGGGTGACTCAGTTTTAAGAGGCGCACTTCAAAATTTTGACAGGGTTCAAAAAGCTTTTGTTGAGAAGCGGATCGCAAAGTCACCCTTCCACTCTGTAATATTCTATCAAATCGGCTTTGCCGTCGACGACCACTAACCTTAGAAATTCGAGCTTCTGAAAATGCGATCATTGCAAAACAGCAGTGTCTAGCTGTCCTGTTATCTATGTGGGCGATCCGACGAGCTCTAATCTTCATTGCATTGTTAACTGTTTTATTGTGACTAAGCCTCGATATTCATAAGGGCAGGTTGCTGTACGTTACAGCAGTTTGCTGCTTGCTTCTTCTAATCCTTTTAATACCGTTGAGCGATAAAAGCGGAACTTTATACAGACCTCGAACATTGCGGTTCATTTCCGTTCACGACTACAAGCATATAGTTAGTAACGTGAAATAAGACGCGAGTAGAAACGGTGAAGACTGAAAATGATTGAAGACACAGAAGACAGTTGCGGTCTGAGGTAAGTACATGCACTCGACATTAGCATTTCGGGAATTTGTGAGATGCATCCTCCATAATTAGATTTGTATGAAACTTATTGAAATTTACAGGTCATCATCATTTCTCCCGTACACTGTAAACTGTAGGGCACTAATTTATGCTCGAAGCCGAAATTTCATGCCAATTAGCGCCTAGTTTCTTGAGGCACCAGTAGCGCCACTAGGCACCAAATAGGTACCAAACCAAATATTTGTTTATCCAATGAAATCGAAGAAAAAATCAATGGGCACGAGCTCAGCACTATGAACTTCGTGCCTACTCGTGCCTTGTGTTAGCTACAATTAATGCCTAAATTTCGTGCCTAATCTGAAATCCATTTAGAAATGTCTGAAATTCATTTGGAAAGATCTGAAATAGACATGAAAAAGTTGTAGTTACGTAAATAATTATTCTACATGTATATTATGAACAATGAACATGTACTTCTCTCTCTTTAGGATTTGCGAAATCTCTCCAGTTGCTTATTATGGTTGTAGTATTTGTATCCAGTTGCTGCATTTGTCGATGGCGCTCTCAGCACATAGCAGTCATGAATGATAAAAAATGAGCATGTATTTATGATGTAATGATTTTCAGACTGATAATCGAGTAATCTTGTGTGATACCATGGGGGTGGGAATAAATTCTTCGATCATGGACATACATTAATTAATGATTTTGATCGAGACCTTTTTAGTGCAACCAGCAATTATAGTTGAGCGAATGAATTACCTAAATTTCACTCATTATATGTATTATGCAGTTCCTAGATATACCTGCAGATTGACAACAAAGGTCTGTCGTAGTTCATAAATTATCTAAAGAGAATGACAGCTATGATAATAATAATAATAATAATAGACGTGTATATTTTGCTGTAAAGTCTCAATAATGGTAATCGTGAGGCATGACAAGCGGCTACAAATTGACAAAAATGTTACATCACAATATGAAAAAAAATTAAAGTTAAAGTTAATGATAACACAACTAAAGCACACATAACACGAAGAAAAGTAGCTGTCAACGAACAAAGCCACTGTTTGACAATTTTATCATTTTGACTAAGAATGATGAGCTTCTCATTGCTGTTAGACAGACAGGCATGGTGAATTTATTCGAATAAGCCAGACGCTGAGGACATAAATGGTGCAAAGGATGATTCTGATCTTGGGACAGAGATGAAAAAATGTCGAAACCGATCATGAGGCGACGATACTCAAGGGGCAAAAAGTTGGAGCAATCACATGTAGAGGAGCCACAAATAATTTTGTGAGCCCTATTCTGAACACGTTCCAAGGAAGAACTGTTTGAACTGCTGAAACCAACGAACATGGCAGCAGAATATTCTAATATACTTCTCACACAATTAAGTCAATATACGACACCAACACCCTCGATTCCCCAACCGCACTCGCCTGACCCAGGAATCGAACCGAAGTCCGCGGTGGAGACGAGCTCGCATCTTCTTCAAGAGGTAGTACCTGTAGCTACCTGTACACACCCGTCGGGAAGACACTTTAAGCGACAAAAAATACGAGCCCCTAACGACCAATCAAATTAGATACTACATGTATGTGCTATCACTCTCTCAAGACCGCAGAAATCGCTACTGAGCTATTCGGCCACAATTTGACCTTGAAGTTTTTGCTCGACTTGGCGCGAGCCAATGAGAATCGAGTATTATAAAAATCTTTTTAAATTCAAATTTTAAAGGCAAGGGGTCATCCCTATGTTGCAAAAATGGTTTGTGATCATCATCCAGTTATATAAAGGTTGTATTACATTAAATACGTTTCAATGACATAGATATCGGACGATTTAATGACATAGATATTGGATGAAATATATGCTGCGATATGGTTGACTGGATATATTTGAATTTATGTTAAGAGATACAAAACATTAATGGATAATAGTATTTTGAGAGTATATTCTTATCGATACACATATAGAAATATGTTTCAATAACATAATGATCGAACATGGACACTTCGAGGCATACAAAAGGTAAGTAAAGACATGAAATACTTATAAATGTCGACTATTATAGCGTATAATTGCAGTTAACAGGTGTTCACCATAACTGGGATTAGCGAAAGATATTTTTCCGCTTCTTCCCACAATAACATGGAAGTCTCGAGATGCGCAGTTTCGTTATATTGGTTATGGTATTATTATTGAGTCTTAATAACCTTTTTCAAATAGTAAATTTCAAGAATACGATTATAAACCAATAAGATTAATTTAAAAATTCACCCTACTTCTAAATGTAAATTTGTCTTTGATTTCAACATGCAAAATCATATGATGAAATCATTAAGCATGTGCAAGATGTCTATGTAAAGCTGATTGATTCAGTTGAATTGATATGATGAAAAGAGCTAGCTATGATAAATCAAATTTACGTGATATTGACTTTGAATATTTAATTTGAATCCAAGCAAGTAAGAATGATATTGATTGAATCACAGATGTGTTAACATAGAATAACCTGAGTGTTTCCTGAGTGATGTCACATTACAACGATGAGATAAACCCCTGCCAATTGCGGACTTGCACGAATTGCATAACTTTACGATGCCTTGATTTGAGTCGAATCATTCGAAGAAGTTAACGGACGTCCTCGCTTTCTTTTTCCACACAATATTCCAGGAGTACGAGCTACTTTACAAATTTCACAGCTACATATCCGGTGGGGTACATATCTTGTAGATGTAGAAATGTTTGGTGATATCGATTGGAAGTCATGCAAACTCGGTAAAACATCAATAGTCTTCTTCCCATTGCTTATGTCTAATAGATCGAATCGACATTTCGAGCAAATGGCTGCCGGATAACATAGCTACTGATGAAGTGGACGTATTGAATCTCCGATAGCAATATGTGAATGTGACATCGGAGTTTCGAGGAATCTGTGGAACTCATTATTTCAATGGTTTGACCGACATAAATGAGCATTTTTTGTTATCCTGTCCTGTACATTCTACTACAATCCAGCCAACACTGAGCTGCGACAACCGTCAATTCAAGTAATTTGCTTGAGTGCTCGTGATATATACAGTACAGCAGTCTTGCTTCTATCACGACTGCCAAAATACCAGGGCTGGGGTGTCGTGCTTTTTTTGACCGACACCGACACCGACACCGGGTTCGAGCACGACACCGACACCGGATAATAATAATAATAATGATAATAATAAAATTGACTGAATTGCCCGACTTGTATTTACTTTTGCTTTGTTTTGTGTCCCTGACTTTCTTTTTTTCGTTGTGCATTGATGATTGATCACTATGACAACGCGTCAGCCCCAGACAATAGCATCAGGCGTAAGAAGCGTGCTAAGCGCACGCCAAGATGAGAAGCGTCCTCTATGCGTGATAGCCATTGAGATAGAAAAGGGGAGAGCGCCAGCCTCACTACGATCACTGACTGGCCTAATCTATCTCAATGGTGATAGGCATGGTGATAGCATTCAGAGCACATAGCATAGAGTGTATTAGGGACCTATCAAGGCAAGAAGAAACAAAGGCCTGTCACCTTGAACTTTTTGAACCTACATGTAGTAGAGTATACATTAATAACTAATTATGCCTTCCAGTCCGTTTTAGTGAAAATATGACTATTTGAAAAGAGAAGGAAATCCTTGTGCGATAAAACAATTTATTTTTGCAGCTAAAATTTAAGGTCGGTGTCGGTGTCGTCCCTAAAAATCACGACACCGACACCACGACACCGACACCCCAGCCCTGCAAAATACTGTCTACATTTCCAGTACATGTAGGTCTACTATTTATGACTGAGTAAAACATGAAGAATTAATAATTGCTAACTATTTATTGCGGAGAAGCTAAGCAGACTTGTATACTATAGACCCTTGTTTAGTAGAATAATCTATCTGCAAGCACTTGAAACATAATAAGATGATAAATGCGGTAATGCATTAGGTTTCTTAGCTAGATAATTAGGACTTCATATTGAAATGGACAGGCATTCAACATCTTCAAAACAAACCAGCAACCAAGACGTTAATCTTGCACTTATCACACATCATCTTACAGCGATTCACAACTCTTGAATGCATAAAGATGCATCATTCAGATGCACCCCTTCTTGTCCATGCAATAAATTTGGCCCTCTTGCACTGGTCAGAGAGCGAGACAGAATGAACTGATATTGAAAATGATTTTTCTCAGTATTGTGTAGATATATCTGTTTGTTTTTTATGTCAAATTATACTTTGGGCATTAATGGGTTTTAAAAATAAACGCATTTCTGTTACTCAAAACCACAATGCACATCACCAACAAGCATAGATAAAATAGTATTTTTATAAATGCTACTAGCTTCAGGGTTCTATTTCCGGGATGCTGGAATTTTGAAGCAAATCACGTTTAAGTTAAGTACGAGTATGTTCAGAAAAAGAAAACTTGTGATGTGGTGGTCTGGTTTAAGCCAATGCAAAAGTTTCTACGCCTTCAACCTCACCGGTGACGAATTAGAGTGAGTGATTTGAGTATTGTGCGTCGTTCACTCTGTTAAAAGTGCAACATCAAAATGTAGCTATAATTACATAACATTCGCACTGTAGTTACTATTATTTTTACGTCATTTTCGACCAACGGAGAATGTTGACATGCATTCCCACTGATAGTCGCAATAAGAAAGCTTACTCTTTCAAGCATTGCAGGCGGACTTCTATCAAGACTTCCACTTCCACCTGTTAAATCTATATAAGAATAATTGATAGCAGTATTTATCATAGTTAGTGTTTGAAGTGTGGTAAATTACCGATTTTTCGGGGTTTCCTGATTATATTTTGCTACGACGAAATTTCCAATGCAGTGATAAGTATAACTACTGTCCTTTTATTTGCATATCGATAGTTTGAGAATAGCATATGCTTGAGCCATATGAAACTTCTTTTGGTATTCACATTAGGTAGCCTTGAATTGAATGGCATATAGGCTACTTGAATTTAATAAGAGTCATAGGCCAACCGATAGACGCGTTCGCGTAAATGTGACAAGCCTAGGCCTTGTATGTTTTTGAAATAACCAGAAATGCCTAACCAGAGATAGCATCTAACCAGAGATGTCTATGAATAATATGATACAAATGTTTATACCATCCGTTTTGCCATTACCAACCCCTAGCAGTACCAAAGAATGCCTGACTTTATCGAATTCCATACGATAGTTGGTGTCTCTTCAACACGCATTTGAAATCTTCTAATTCTGGCTTCTCATTGGTTGACACGATCGCTATTGTTTTCTTATTAATGCCTCCTTTTCACTTTTTTCAAGTCTGTGCTTAGTGGTGCGATAGCTTAGCATATTTTTGCAATTACTTAAAATACTATCCACGAAAATATTGAGGACCATTTCGATTGTAACTCACTGTGTCTATTTCATTCCTGAAATTTCAGTAGAAGTTGTTGTCGCTGTTATTTTCTATCTGAATCACTTGACATTCCAACAATCTCTGACCAACATTCAAATATTCTGTGAAAATCAAGAAAATGTTGCTACTTTAATTTACAGTCGCATTCCGTTAATCGATAACAATATAAAACAAGTTTTGCAATCAAGTTCCTCATCAAGAAATTGAAATGCATATGAATTCGTTAAATCATTTACCAAATTCAATTGATCGATGTCACAGTGAAGGATTTAGAAGCTCCATGTTTATGGTGTAAATGCTACTGAATTTTCGTTTGTCAGGGCAAGAATTCGTCTTGCACTTGGAAGCCTGTCATAATCCATATTCCAGAAGATAGGCACTTCATATCATGAACAATAACTAAACTGCGATGCGTTGGACAAATTCATTCAGTATACAGACCCTGGACTATGTTTCTTAACTTGAGACGGTATGTACAAGTTCTGCTTAGCTACGAAAATTGAAATATGATTTTCACAAAGAATTGCTTCAGAAAACCATGGAAATTTCATTTTAGGTGTGTTGAAAATCTTTATTTCAACATAAATTTTTCATTCCTTGGCAGATGTAGACGATAAACTTCAGTGTATTGATCGATCACTGGGTTTAGGTAGCGACACGGGGAAATTGGCAGATTCAATATTGTTTATGGAAATAGTATTAAGGCAAAAATGAGCAAAATTCATTTCTTGAAAAAAAATTGTTGCCTCATTCTATCTAAATTTGCTACATAGATTGTATAATATTCCTTAAATTGACAAGTAGTTTGGATTTTTAGAAAGCTATGAAGATTTGCAGTGCATAGTTCACAAAATATTATAAATTTCGCATGCAAAATATAGATTTGCGTAATTTTGAAACATAATTTCATGCTATGCTAATATCATTCGAATTTTTAGCCAAAATATTTGTTTAGTAAATTGAGTTTGATTAGATGCTAAATTCATCGGTAAATTAGATATCGAATGTCTTTAGACTTTTTCATATACAAACAATCCAGTTAGATAATATCAATTGCTCATTTAGGCTGCCCTTCTGTAGTATCCCTACTTCTTTTCGATCAATATCTTACCGTTCAAATCTTGAATTTAATTGTAGGCAATCAGGATAAAAACAAGTGGCCGAATTAGGTTGTAATGGAGCGTTGCCGAGAACCATTTTTTTTGCCGTCAAACTTTTGATTATCAGTTCTATTTGTATGAAAGATTGACAAAGTGCTAAATAATGTCAATTTTTCATTTCTTCATCTCAATTTATATGAAAAAGAACCAGACGTTAAGCAAAATTCAAACCTTCACCAGACTCAGATTAAGCGAAAATTGCATTTGGTTAAATTTAGAGCATATTGGTGTTCTATATTTGAAGTTATTAGGATATGAATATAAATTACCAGAAAATTACCGATAAGGTAACTTAAAATAAATTACCGGTAATTTTTAAACACTAAGAAATAGTCAGAATTTGTGAGATATGCACGCTTAACTTCATCCTATTGTAATGAATACTACGCGATGCAGGTAAGGCAAGTCTAGAAAGTGAATAAGAGATTGATGTAAATTTGAAACAATTTCAAAATTTGCACGGTCAAAATGACCGCTTGGACCTAAAGGACGTTGAAGAGGAAGCAATGTACAGAATTTTTTTCATGTGAAGGTCAAGAATTATGAAGAATTGGCACCTACAAATAAGGTCATGAATGACCTAAATGACATTGAGAAATAGATAAACCGCTGTGGACAAAAGTGACAGCAATTTCCTTCTAATGCAAAGAAGAATTTCACTCTTTCCGTGAGATCTCTTGATAAAAGCTGACTGTATATTTAAAGCTTATAAAAATGTTTCAGAACTCCAAAAACGGAAGTACCCTTGAAATTGCTATAACAATTCGTCAACGTTTTTTAACGCTTATTCGACCACTAAAATATGCTTAATGCAAATAAAGAATCACTGATGAAATACTGAATGAAGAAATAAAATAAAGAAAAATTGACTGAAAGTCCATTTCGATCACGAACAGCAGTGTTTATTCAGAAACTTCAAGACAGATGTAATAGGAAGCTCCTTCATAATCTTTATCAAACCTTGGATTGCATAATCACTCGACCAGATGACTTCATCCTGTGACTTCTCTGTGATGTGATTCCATGATTCATAGGCCATGTCCCTCCTTCGTAAGGGTTGCGAACTTGGTAATCGAAAGCTATTGAATGAGCTAACCGGACCAGAAGATAATCACGTTGCCCTTACGTGCGGAAATAAACCTGCCAACACACTATTGATGTCAAATACCTATTATGCGGAGCATTTGCAACGACGTGACCGAGCGCGACACGATCAAAGCGATAATACTTCGAATAAAAATGCAATACAAGAACGGTTATGTCAGCGGTTGATTAAAACAATAATTGACTTTGATAATATCTGCATGAGGATTTCTAATGGTCAAGTTTACAGTGCTTCAAAGTAATATGACCGTATCAAGCAATGATGCTAGAGAGGTACATTGGTCGCAGCTTGAGCCGAGCCAAACCGAGCTGACTGCAACTAAGCTTGGCTTGAAATGATCCGGCCACGGCTCAGTTGGTCTTTATTTCTTTGAGCCGAATGGAGACGGCTCCTCGCCCCGGCTTGGCTTGAAATATCGTTATTGGAAGTGGGCGGAAGGGACAACCGGACTGAAATTGTCACGACAAAGAATCATCTGACGACATGAGTCATCGACAAAACGACATCAAAATTTACCCAGTGGAGCTTCTTGCAGATTGAAACGGAGTCAATGACAAAGCCGTTGTTTACGTCGATGTGAGACTCCAATCTAGTAGTGACGGTCTTCGAACCTCAATATATCATAAAGTGGAAATTGTTTTATTTGTTTTAACGTTGTTTTTTTTTATCGCTAACTGCCTTAGAGTGATGAATGGACTGTGTCGGTTACTGGTCTCCATGGGGTTGACATGGTGATTACTAAGTATCTATTTATATATAAGTTCCTAATCAATCGAGCCTGAAACTTTGACCAAGGAGATCACTTGTTAAGCGGCCTTGTACGATCTCGTACAGTTAAGGGTCAAGTCCAGCCCGAATAGCGCTATGTTATGGACCCCCGGGAAGGTCCGCCCGGCACGCAATCAGGTCCGTCAAGTCTTGTGCTTAAAGACCTTCATGCATTCATGCATTTGTCGAGGATCACAAGTCAAAGGACCAATAGGGGTAAGGTCCAGCCCCGCTTTAGAAGCGCTGATTGAAAAATGGACTAGTGGGAAGGTCCTCCACACCGATCTCGTCAAGTTTGGCTCTAAAATGTAGTCCTACGATAGTCAAAAGTTTGACGCGCCTTGAGCGTTTAATGTCCGCCGGTGGGAACGCACCACCTGTCCTCTTAAGGGCAAACATTAAGTCTTATTAACTATAAGTTTATTAAAATTATGAAACATGTAAACATCGTTATGGGAATGTCCCAGCTTCAATCTTACTAAAAGCCTCCTGCGAGGGGCTAGTGGCGTTAAAGCTTCATTATATTTTCATTCCCAACTTACACGACAATAGTGGACATTGTCACTGAGTAAGTAGGGTTGTCAGCCGATATCTCACTTGTCATTTTTCTATGACAGTCGTCTATGTATCTCCAATTCCAAATTAGACGGCCTAAATTGCATGATTAAAGCCATCTAATTTGCTATGTAATACCATTGAGGTAAGAGCACTTCAGCGTCGTTCATTGAGGTGATTCCAATGGTTCACAATCTGGACTCGTAGATATATCAAGCTTGACATATTTTAAAGTTCTGAGGTGCATGGGCTATGTAGAAAATTGTCATAGATTTGAGTCTTTAACAGATCAAAATCTTGGATTTCTGATGTCATAGATTTTAGGTTCAGTAAAAATCCATTGTATTCACTCTCGATGACCGTGGAGGTCATAGAAATGATTGAAATGAGTATGAAATGCATTATTGCCCGGCATTGGAGGGTATACAATGCACCATTATATGCCCGCCAATTTTACATAGAATTCTCACCGCATCAGATAGCCATGAACCGTCATCAGTCACTCTAGCGTGAGAATCCATTAATGAATCAATTGACAAACTGATATTTCAAATCATTTTTAGATAGATATCTGAATTTCAAATCAGCCCACATTTCCAAACCTTCATAGACTTCAATAAAAGTCAATCAAAGATTTCTTCATGTCTCCATTATCTGTGACTAATCTGTGATCAATAATTGCAATCAAACAATAGCATTATATCGTGGATTTTGCGGTCAGAAATATCTGACAGTCTCGGCTGCTAGCGCAACCTCGTGCATGTATGATATATCTGCCCTAAAAATCCGTGATATAATGCTACATTCTGTTACCTTTCAAATGCTACGCGCCGACGATTTAGGCTGTTATTTAAAAGTTAATATATCTTCAATGTGGCCAAACTGTAGGTCTAGGCCTTTTCATTATTATCATCGAGCATTTTCTGCAACTTGGATTTAATAATGCCCGTCTTGATATTCTTGCTTATATTGACGAAATGTGTTGTAATAGCGTGTTGGGCTATAGATATTAGGACTATCATCCCTTAGTAATGGGCAAAAGACCGTTCCAGGACACCATAAAATTCAAAAAAATAGTATCTTTAAAAACGTCATAAATTCATGAATTTGAACCCCTTTTCAGGTTTTTAAGACCTAAATAAATGAATTTAGTCCATTCAAAAAGTACCATTTTTCAAAAAATGGTACTTTTTAAAAACGACATAAATTCATGAATTTGAACCCTTTTTCAGGTTATGAAGACCTAAATTCATAAATTTGGGCGTTTTTAAAAATACCCAATTTTTCAAATTTTTCAAAATCTCAAAATTTGAGAATTACAATTTTACACCCGCCCTTAAAATCATGACCGTTCCAGGACACCGAAAATCATAAAAGTTAAGAATCTCAAATTTGAGAATTACAATTTTTACCCCCCTTAAAATCATGACCGTTCCAGGACACCGAAAATCATAAAAGTTAAGAATCTCAAATTTGTGATTATGACATTTTTCATTGCTCAAATCATGACCGTTCCAGGACACCGAAAAAATCAGGAAAGTTGAGAATTTCAAATTCATGAGTTTAGACGTTTTTCAGGTTTTTAAAATATGAAATAACTAAAATTATGTGACTAAAAATATTTCTTTAAAAAATGGAAGAAACAAAAATGGAAGAAACCGCAAGAATATATCCTTCGTTATCATATGAACGTAGTTCTACTTTAATGGACATTGAAAAGATTAACATTGAAAAAATGAACAAAGAAAAACACAAAGATAGAGTTAGGTATATGAAAGATAAGGAATCTCAATTATTATTAAGATTAGAGCATTATAAAAAATTAAGAAAGAGATGGAGTAAAGTTAAGAATGTAACACAAGGAATTGGCATATTCTTAGCAATAAGTTTAGGTGCTTTAACAATTGTTATATCTGCAGGTGTTTTAGTAATTCCAGTAGTTGCTACAGCTTTAACAGGTACGGGTGTTTTTGCATCTTCACTTGTTACAATGTTAGATAAATCTTTAATAACTAAGAAACGAAAATCATTAAAAACTAAGCATTTACATATTAAAGAAGTCTATGGTAAACTACATTACTACTTTCAAAGAGTATGTGATGATAATGTTATTACGTTAGATGAGATTGAAAAATTTGATCAAATAGCTAATGAAGTAAATCAAATATCATTTCATTTAAAGACCGAAAAAGTTGATGATAAGAATAAACAGGGTGGCAAAATTTCTAGTGATGGTAAAACTTTTACTGGTGGTAAAATTTCTAATGAAGAAAATGATAAATTTTTTTTAGAAGAGCTAAAAACTTTAAGCGAAAATTTAAGCAAAACTTTATTAAACAAAACTTTATTAAACAAAACTTAAAACGAGAAAACTTTAAACGAAAAGATGTCAAACAACAAAGCAATAAAAAATAATTTGTTCAGCAAAATGTTTTTGCTGTATTCCAATGTTACCACAAAATTCAAATATTATATTTTAAAAATGGATAAAATTAGAGCTGATAATTTTAAAAGAATAAAACAATTAGAAGAGTTAATAAAACAAAGAAATATTATGAAAGAAAATCATCTTCAACATAGAATGATAAAAGCTGGTATTCAATCTGATATGTTTGAAAAAATGCAGCAAACCGAGCAAGTAAAAACTGATTTTGAAAAAACTATGAAACCATTTAAAACTCTTGAAAAAGAAAGTACAAATAATGATAAACAAATTGATATAACAGATCCAGAGCACAAAACTATATTAGATGACTATGGATTACTAGAATCAAACATTAATAAGAAATTACCAAAATCTATGCAATTTGAACATTCTATTTCATTTATAGATGGAAAAACAATACCTAGATTTTATCTCGGACAAAAAGAAATATTTCCACAACCTTTTCGAGGTATAATTTTTTCACCAGATAAATCTCCTTTTAATTTAGATAGAAATTTTGTTAATCTTTTAAGAGGAGCAGATTTAAATAATTATGCTGTAGAAGATCTCATAAAATATAAAGCTATGTTAGACAGAGTTGGTGCAGTAAAATCTCTTAGACGTTATAAACAATTAGAAAATTTATTATCAACGGGAGTTAAAGTAGGGAAAGGTTTATCTGAAAAACAGAAAACAGAAACAGAAACAACCATATTTTTACCAGATGATCCACAAGAATTACTAAATAGATTAAATATTTTAATATCCGCAATAAAAGAAGGTCATAATTCTAGTTTCAATGAAATTCATGCTATATTGAAAAGACTGTTAGAAAAGAAGATTCTAAATGAAGAGGATTATAAAAGTGTAGCTGAAATATGTTGTTTCTAATTTTTATCTATGATTTTTATTTATGATTTTTATCTATGATTTTTATCTACGATTTTTATCTATAATATTTATTCAAAATTTTTAACTAAAAAATGTGTTCAGCAGATTTAGACAAAATTAATAATCATTTAGAAAATCTAACAGAGATTTTGGGTTCATCAAAATTTAGTACGACGTTAAAAATTATAACAACTACTTCATCACACACTTGTAATTTAGAACCCATTCTACATTTAGAACAAAATAAAAATTATCAAATTGCATTGACTAGTTTCTCCACATTTAACACTATTCAAAACGTTATCAAAGATGTGAATGATCAATTTAGATATTCTACTGATAAAGGCAAAACATGGAAAATATTAACTTTTCTTCCTGGTTCTTATGAAGTTGAATCAATATCAAATGAAATTAAGAGACATTTAGGTATACCATTTAAAGATAAGAAACAATTACATTTTGCAGTTGAACCGGCAGTTAATAAATTTTCTCTTACTTTAGACGAAAATCATCAAGTTGATTTTAATCATGATAGATCATTGTCAAAGCTATTAGGATTTAATAAACAAACCTATAGTCAAGGTTATCATTTAGGTGAGAAGATTCCAAAAATAACTGAAATAAATTCAATTGTTGTACATTGTGACATTATTGAAGAAGGATATATAAATGGTAAATTATCAAATTTAATATTCAGTTTTCCAGCTTTTACTGTACCCATTGGTTATAGACTAAATGTAATTCCACAAACATTAATATATTTCCCTATTACAAGAGAAACTATTAACAACATTAACATTCGAATCACTGATGAGAAAGGACAAGAAATAAATTTTGGAGGTGAAGAGATTATGATAGATCTTTTGGTTCGGGAGGTATAAACTCCCACGCGAAGCTAGAGAAGTTTAATTTTCTTCTTCTTCTTTAAAAATAAAAATAAAATAAAAATAATTTTTTTATTAAAAAATGAGTGAAGTACCCCCATTAAATAAAAAGAAACTTAAATTTAATCATCATCCAAATTTATCTAATAAAGTTTTGTCAGTTATTTGTGGAAGATCAGGTTGTGGAAAAACGTATCTATTATTTAAAATTTTAACGACTCCAAATTTTTTGGATTATAACAATCTTATAATTTATACAACAAGGGCAGAACAACCCGTCTATCAATTTTTAAAATATGGATTTGAAAATAATCTTAAAAAAACAGCAATTGCTTCATTATTCAAAGAATATGAAGAATCTGAAGATGAAGAAGAAATAAGTTCGTGGTGTGAAGAAGCAGCAAAAAATAGTCAGTTAGTAGAATCCAATAAAAATAAGCATATAAAGATACAATTAATAGATGATAGTGGTAATATGCAAGATCCTAGTAAACTAGATAAAACAATGAAACATTGTGTAATTTTTGATGATTGTGTTAATGATAGAAATCAGTCAGTTCAGAGAAATTATTTCACAAGAGGTAGACATAATAACTGTAGTGTATTTTATTTAACACAAAGTATGTATTCATTAGACGGAAGTGTTATTAGAAAGAATGCAAATATATTTATACTATTTGAAATAAATGCAAGAAACTTAAGTGATTTGTTAAGAGATTTATGCGTAAGAAATAAAGATGAATTTAAACAATCGTGTAACAATGCTTGGTCAAAAGATTATGGATTTATCACAATTATTATTTATAAAAAATTCATGATAGAGTTATCGAACAATTGTTCTCTGACTAGGCTTCGCCCCGACTGAAAGTCTATAGTAGATTTGCTTACTGAGTAATAAAAAATTTTTATACTGAGTAATAAATAATAAAATTTTTATTCTAGACTGATTTGAATAATAAAAATTTTTTTTCTAGACTGATTTAAATAATAAAAATTTTTTTCTAGACGGATTTAAATAATAATAAATAAACTTTAAAAAGGTGAAGTAGTTATTCCATCAGGTAAAATTTTTCTTTTATCATCAAATGGATCTAATGCTAATTTATGTTCTTCTTTTAAATACATTTTATGTTTCTTTGAATTAAGTCTATAATTACATGCTGTTTTTATTTCATTATTAAATAATACATTTTTATAATCTTGAAATGTTATTTGATTAGCCACTGATGCCTTTGAAATTCCTTTTAATGTTTTATGTGTTTTAATATTATTAGTTGTATCATAACAGTAACATTTAGATTTTAAAAATATAGCTTCTGTTATGAAATCTTCATTTCCTTCTAATTCATCTTTTACTTTACATAAATCAGAAGGATGAATGATATCTTTTATTTTATCTATTTCTTCATCAAGTGTAGAATTATACGGTATTGTTAATTCTAAGAAAATAGAATCGGTATCTGTAAAGTGCAATTTATAGTTTTTACCATAAGCAGGTGCTAAATAATCATATATAAATCTATACATAAATAGTTTAGCTAATTCTAATATAGTGAATCCTATACAATTAAACTTATCATGTTTTACGCTGATTCGACGTAAATGTACAGCACATAGTTCATCACTAAATCTAGTAGTTGTTTTATATGTAGGTTTCCTTGTTAAATTTTGAAACCTATCTTTATCATAAACTACATCATGTATTTCAATATTTTGTCTATTACGCACATTTTCTAAAGTCTTACCATAAAATGCATTATTCATTAATTTGAAGAACACGTTTCCAAAATCATCTTTATTTCTTTTAGCTATTTTACGTTTTTCAATATTGAACTCTATATAATCTTTTAACCACCTAGATTTTTGATAAAATAGTTTTCGATGTATTTTGGTGAGAATCATTCCATGATCTAAATACCAATCTAGCATTCTTCCTTCAACAACATACTTTCCTTTATTGCTTTGTGTTAACATAAGTTTTTTTGTTGGTCTGTATTTCTTAGGAATTATAGATTTTTGATAATCTGAAAAATCTTCTATATTGGGAATTTTGTTTTCGGGACAGAAAGGAAAATATTTTGTTTTATCTTTTATTTCATCAGGGTATACTAAATCAACTTCATATATATAACCATGATTATAATTTCCATCATATGTTTTTTGATAATCTAGAATATTACACCATGACATTTCACCTGTTGGTAATTCTTGTATCATGCAAGAAGAATATAAGCTATTAAAATCATAATATAACAAATAGTTTTCTCTCATGATTTCATCAACTGCTGCTTGACTATCTTCATTTGATATAAGTCCTTCTATATTTTGATTAAACAATTTTATAAACTGATCACTTTCTTCTGGAGATAAAGGTTTCATTATTCGATAATCATCAGGATTTACTTTTTTATTGTAACACTGTACATAACGATTACCTAAAACTGATGAAACTCCACCTCTAATTCCAGATTCAAAAAATAATAATTTATCATATGTATTTTCTTTATAATGTTTAAGTTTAACATTTGTATGTTTTAATCCTGCTAACCATGTTAAACCTGGTGTAGAATAACAATAACATGGATCTATTCCGTAATATTCTAAACACATGTCACGAAAGTTTTCGAAAAGATCAGCTAGTATTAATACATCTATCTGAAGATATTTCATTGTATAATCATACATTGTTTTACAATTTAACTCTCTCCAATTCTTTTCAGCTTCTGCATAGTCTTCTTCAGATAATTGTGATTGTTTTAATGTTGATTTAAATTTATTTATTGGAGGAAGTTGTTTTTCGACTGTGAACCACAGGTTTTATCTCCAGTTATATCAGTCTTCGACTGTGAACCACAGGTTAAATATTCATACGGAAATATGCCTTTTAAAGGTTTTAAATTATATTTATTTAATATTTTACATTGTTCAGATTTCAAAGTTTTTCCCATAACATCTAATGAATAAGGAGTAAAAAATCTAAATGCATCTAAAATTCTAATACAACCTATTTGCATTGAAAAATATTCTTCTTCTGTTTTACATAGTACATTTATTTGTTGTTGTTGTAATTTTTCAGATGAAAATAAATCTCTCATTATTAAATGGAAATCATATTTAGAACCATTATAGAAATATAGAGGAACAAAGTTATATTTAAATTTATTAGCATTAAGATTACAAGAATTATGTGCTGCACCTCTATATAATCCATTTAGATGATCATGATCTTTTACTTTGTCGGCAGAGCCGCCGCTTCGCTTATCAAGACCTTTGCCATTTTTATAATTTTTTGTAAATTCTTTTCCACGGTAATAACAATTTGTCTCATTAATAAAATTTAATTTTTCTTTTTCTGTTAATGGCATCATTGGAATATTTGTTTCAAGCAATTGTGAAAAACGTCCTTGTAATTCTTCTACTTTCTTTGTAAGCATTTCTGAACTATCTTCACCATAGTATTGATAATATTCTGATTTAAATAATTCAGGATAATTTGAATGAATGTACATTCCCCAACATAATGGTTTTTGTTCAAATAAATATTTTTCTTTACTTTGTTCAGCTGCACTTTTTTCATAATTAAAAACCGAAGGTTCTAGGGCTTGGCCCGTACCATTTTCAGAATTATCATTTTCAGAATCGGGTGAAGCCCTGGAACTTTCCGTTTGATTTTGTGTCATATTAACATTATATGCTTCGAAATCACAATATATTGTAAAGGGTACTTTATTTTTAAAATACCATTTATTGTATTCTAAATAATCATCTTTAGGAAAAGTATTTTCAACTGCTTCGTTTTGTTGACAATTCTCCAAATGTCTATTCATTTCTTCTTTAGTTCTAAAACTTGTCATACATTGAAGACAAGGAAAATTTGTATTATCTGAAGTTTTTGTAAATATAGAAACATCTTTACACAATATAAAATGACCCTGATGATATAATATATTCGCTTGTGCTGGCTGTTTTGTTTGTTTTAATTTTTCAAATTTATCTTTATATATTTCATGTGTTTCATCAATTTCTTTTGCAAGATTAAATGTATTTCGATGAAAATTTTGATTTAATATTTGTAGCTGTTGTTCATATTCTTTATCATATTGTTCTTTATATTGTTGTAGACATTTTTTTAAAGATTCATTTATTTTTTGATTGGTTTCATTTTCTTCATTATTTAATTCTTTATTGACTTCATTATTTTCTTCATTTAATTTTTGAATCGTTTCTATCTTATTTTGATATTTATGGTGATATTCTTGTAGTAACATTTTTGTTTGTTGTTGATAATCTGTTTTACATTTTTGTAAAATTTCATTTAAATTTTGTAATTTTTGTTGATATTCTAAAGATAAAGATAAATAATCGGTATCATAATCATAATTATAATTAAGTCCTTTATAATTATTATGATTAATCATTATTGGTGATAGTGTTTTAACAATTTGAAATTTTTCAGTACATATTATATTTCCTTGATAAAAAATATTATGATGCATGTAATTTCCTCTATCAACATATACTATTTCTGATTGACATAAATTTTTATTATTCAAATAAAATTTTTTTGAATCTGGGTAAAGTGGAGTAATTTTACCAATAGAAACATAATTCACATTTAATTCAAAAACATTTACTTCTATTAAATTTTTATTCTTTTTATGAAACTTTATTAACCTATTATAATCATATGGAAATTCATCTGAGCCATCAGAGAGATCAAATTCATTTATGTATTCTTCTTTATTGTAATGACTTAGTCTTTCTTTGTGATATTCTGCAGGATGTAAATGTGCTATAATACTCCACAGAAAACAATAATCATCTTCATTTTTTATGTTGATTATTTGTGGTGAACTGAAAGGCAAAGGAACATAACTACCACCAGTATTATTTTTATATTTATCAATTACTATTTTCTTAGATAGTATTTTAACAAATCTCCAACCAGATTCACGTAACTGGGCTTCAATTATACAATTTTCTAATTTAAGTATCATCGATTCAAATATGGGTTGTATATCATTTACATTATGAATTTCTTGTGAATTTGTAAAATGTCCTTGTATTATTTCTTCAGGAATTCCATCAGGTCCATTTTTTGTATAAAGTACTTCTACATTCATATAACATTTGAAAGATTTCTTAAATATATTATAAAAGTTTGTTAATACATTATAAAAAGTTTCATCGGTTTCATTATGTCCAACAGATTCATTAAATAAATATTTTATATCTGTTACCGCTTCATCGGTTCGTTCAGCTTCATCAAATTCATCAGTATCGCTAAATAAATATCTTCCATCTGGTAGGGTCTCATCTTCACTATTAAAAACTTTTTTATATTCCGAATGTGAATAATCATCAAACATTTTTTTAACTTTTATATCAGTAGGCAATGTTTCTAGATAGTTTTTATAACTATTTAATTTTAATATATTTCCTTCATCAACTCGTTCTACATTTTGTAAATGCAATTTACTATTTAAATGAGATTGATAACTTCTTTTTGTTTGCAACTTTTTTTTACATAAGACACAATAAAACTTGGTATTTTCCATTTTTTATTTTTTAAAGAAAAATTTGTGTTTTAATTTTAGATATAAACATTTTAATATCAAGGACTTGAGAGTTATCATATATTATTATATATTTCACATTCTTAAGTTATTTTATTTTCTTTATCACATTAAGTTTTATCATATTAAGTTTTATCATATAACGTTTTATCAAAAGATAATTTAAATTTATTTTCACTAACTATTGATTCTTCATCATCATCATCAATTGATTCTTCATCATCATCATAAATTGTTTCTTCAACATCATAAATTACACTTTTTGGGATTGGATACCATTCTCTTATTGAAATATCTAACTCTAAATTACATCTTTTATCTGATAATAATAAAATAGAGAAAAATATTGGTCTTTGTTCTCTTTTTGGAAAATTAAATAACACCACCATAATCTGAATCACTTTTAGTTTTTATTAAAGATGATAAAATTTTAAATTGATTAGATGTAAATCCTAATTTAAATTTTGTAGACCCGACACATAGTTGTCGAACAGTATCTTCAACTATACCATCATTATTATTTTCAATTGTAAGAAAATGAAATTCAGATAAATTTTGATTATATGTAGTATTAATATCATGTACATCAGTATGAGATATAAATTTATCTTCACTTAAATTTTTATAATTAATAATATTTTTATAATGTTTTTTACCATTTACACCTTTTTCAGATGTTTCAGAATCATCATTATTATTATAAGATTCTTTAAGATCGGGAAAAGCCCTAGAACCTTCGGTTCGTTTATTATGATTATGATTATGGTCATTGTTAATAGTATAAGGTGCAGTCCACATATAAATTTTTTCTTGTTGGGCCAAACCATTTATATAAGATTTTAATAAATTAATATTTAAATTTGAATATAATCCTATATATGTATCATCATCATATCTTTGGGGCATTTCTAATGTTTCTTGTTTATAAATTGTATCTCTGTAATAAACTTGACATAATAATTCTTCATTATGTTTTTTACTCTCGATATGAATATTATATTGGTTTTGATCGTCAACAAATAATCTTATTTTTTTTGGAAAAAGATTTTAATTTTTAACTAATTCTTTAATATTAATATAATTAATAATTTTAGTTCCTATCCAATCAGTATTACTAATTGGCAAAACTGCTGTAATGAATCCATAAACATTATTATGTCCTATTATAACCATATTTTCTTTATTTAATTCTACATAAGCTACATCATTATATTTGCTTACAATATCCATAAATTTAATAAATGGATCACCTGGAAATAAACAATAATTAGTTTCTATAGAAGGTAAACCTTTAGTCTGTTCTCTAAATATTTCGGCTTGTAATTGAAATAAAATATTAACATCTATACATGGATTATTATTATCAAAACATTTATTTTCAAATCCCGTTGATCTCGTCGAATAAGAAGAACAGGATGATGCGGGCGAATATAATTTTTTTAAATTTGCTTTATCAATTTTTTTATTTTTATTAGAAAAAATTTTATTTTTTTATTGTTAAAAATGATGTTACCAAATGTTGGTGGAGGTGCATATATCCCGAATAATCGTGAATTAGAAATAGAGATAGAAAATTATATCATGAAAACTGGAGACGTTTTATCTGGTCCATTGCATCTTTCTATTCTTCCGCAACAAAATACAGAGTTAACAAATAAACAATATGTTGATACACAAATCAATGACTTAAAAGAAAAATATATAAACGATGTTTTGGTTCCACTGATGAATAAATTAAAGTTGCTAAAACTTAATGACAAATCATTAAACGAAAAATTATTAAAACTTGATAAAAAGGATAGAGAGCTAGAAGCAGATATAGCAAAACTTTTTAAAAAGATTTCAGAACAATCAAAAATTTTAATATTACTTTCTTTAAATTTAAAATCTGCTGTCATTAAAAATAAACATCAGATAAAATTATTGAAAGAACAATTAGAAGATGAAATAGAAAAACTACCTGAAAGAATTAAAAAAATTGAAAGCAGTTACAAACTACATTCCAAAAAAGTGTTGATGAATTGAGTTCTAAAATTACTCAACAAATGAAAAAGATGAATAGAATAATAAATGAAGTAAACTCACTTAATGAAAAAGTTGATAAAATGAAAAATCTTAAAATCAATTTAGAAAATGAATTAAAGAAAAATTTACAAGAAAACTCTAAAGAAAATAAAGGAACAGTTAGATTCTGTTAAAAGACAATTAGATGTTCTTAAAGTTAAATTGAATGCTCTTAAAGCGGCGTTGAAGATTAATCAGCAGAAAATGCAAGTTAATAGAAGAGAAATTAAAGTACATCACACGCTGCTTGACGCAATAGATAAAGTGCAACAGGCAATTAATAAAGTTATTTCGAAGTTGTTGTCCATTCACAAACGTAAATCTTGATCATAAACGTAAATCTTGATCATAAACGTAAAACTTGATCATAAACGTAAATCTTAGCGCAAATATTAACGTAAATATTTTTTCCCAAAAGTCAAATTTAATCCTAAAAAATGCCTATAATTTATAAACACAATCTTAAACATTTTGCTTCAAATCAAAGAATTGCTCATGAACCACGTATGAATCCTGTTTATCATTATGATAATAGAGAAACAGTTCACACGGAAGGAGCCGGTATATTTTCTGGTATTGGAAGTATCGTTAACTTAATTAAACATAATAAAGATTTGATTACATCTGCTGCAAAAGGAGCAGCTGCTATAGGTAGTACAGCTAGTGCAATATCAAATGCTGTTAAGTCTCAAAACGAATTAAAACAACTAGAAGCTATTCGTAAACTTAAGAATCATTCTGAAGAACTAAAAAATTTAAAAAAAAACTTTCAGAGGAAACAAAAAACAAAATTGCTAACATAGCTGTGGGGGGTGAAACCTTGAGGAGCGGAGCTCCTCTGATAGTAAACATTAGAAGTAATCAGACGTAGCCATAAAACGTTCAATTGAACCTACGGTTCGTTCAATTGAAGAAATAAGAGGAAATGGCGTGAGCAGCAACCTTCGGTTTAACCAGCAAAGCTGTAGCGGAGCTGGTCTAGCAAATTCTAAAATTATGTTTTTTAGTAAAATTTTTTTAGTAAAATTTTTTTAGCAAAATTTTCTAAGCAAAATTTTTTCAGTAAAATTATTTTAGTAAAATTATTTTAGCAGAATTTTTTCTGTGTGTGAGAAAAACAAAAAGTCAAATTATTTTTTATAAAAATGTCTTCGCTTATCGAAAATAAATTTAGATTAGACGATCCTCCGTTCGTCAGTTGCAATCAAAAAAAGAATGACTATATAAGAATTGCTATGAATCCCGGATCTTCCAGTAGAGTAAATACTGGAGGTGATTTAATTTTTGAAGTTGATAATCAGCAGAGTTATATATATCTACCTGATTCATTTTTACACTGTGAATATTCTTTGTATAGTGATGCCAATTTTACAACACCATTACCAGAAACCGATAATATTGCACGAGAGAATAATTTTTTTCCAAGATTATTTACACAAATGCGTTTAGATGTTGCAACTCAAAATATAGAAACAATAAGTGATTCTCCAGGTGTAATTGATACAATGCTTAGATTTATAACAATTGGTGAAAATAATAAAAAGTATGAAATCGAAGGTTGGTTTCCTGATACTAATGATGGTATAATTGTTGATGATTTAACTCACGCTGGAACAGATGCAGCAGGAATTGCGAAAGATGTAGAAAATATTGCAAAACATTTAAATAAAACAAATAATGATGCATGTAAAGAAAGACGTGAATTTAACAAGAAAAGTAAACAGACAGTAAATTGGCCATTGTCTCCATTATTTGGATATTTAGATTACGATAAAATATCATATCAATTAAAATTTAAGTTAATAATTCATCGTACAGCAAATAATGAATTAATCTTTTTTGGTAAGACTGGAAAAAAAGCATATTTAAAAATTGATAGACTTGAATGGTGGATTAAGCATATTACTCCTAGTTTAGAGATTGAAACAACTATTGCAAAAAGATTAAATACTAACAAACCAATTCCAGTAAATTTTCTAAAGCGTACTGCTAGTTCAGTAACTTTTTCCGAACAAAGATTTAACTGGCATTTTACTAGAACTGCGAATACACCAAGATATTTATTACTAACTTTTCAAAGAAATAATTCTCCAAGTTTTGATAAGAACAATAATCTCTTCCATATTAATACAATTCGAAGTTTACAAGTTTCATTAAATCAAACCCGATATCAAATTGATCCATTAAGATTCGATGATACCAATAATCAATTTATGGAAGGATATGATTCTTATCGAAATCTTTGTATAGAATTTGGAGTTGAACCACAATTAACTCCTGGAGATTGGAGACATTTATATCCTATTTTCTGTTTCGATTTAAGTGCACAATCTGAAGATATTATTAAAAATGGTTGTGATGTAACAATTAATCTTGAAAAAAAAGATTCCACAACTTCATTGATGGCTTATGGTTTATTGCTAGAACATGTGAAATATTCTATTGAAATTCTTAATGGAAAGATGGTTAGGATAGGCTAAAGCCAGAGGAGCTTCGCTCCGATCGGTTAGTAACCTTAGGACCTTTGGTCCGATAGGCTAAAGCCCAAGACTTCGTCGATTAATTTATTTTTTTTCATAACTAGAATAGATTAAAATTTTTTTAGTAATTAGTAATAACATTTTTTCATAACTAGAATAGATTAAAAATTCTAAACTTAAAATTTTTTCATAAGTAGAATAGATTAAAATTTTGATAACTTAAAAATTTTTCGTAACTAGAATAGATTAAAATTTTTCGTAACTTAAAATTTTTTATTAAAAATGTCGCAAGCGAAAAGTAATAATAATAAAACTGTTGAATTAAAATTACGTAATATTGTTGACAAAAATACCCCTAAAACTATTACGATTAATAAAAAAAAGTATTACATAAGTAAACCAATGATAGAGAATATTCAATTACAAGAAGAAAAGAATGGCGGGATTCTCCCATTAATTCCACTAATAATAGGTGGCATAGCAGCTGCAGGAAATGTTGCAGGTGGGACAGCTGGTATTGTTCAAGCAGTAAATAAAAATAAATCAGAGAAGGCAGCATTAGAAGAACAAAAACGTCATAATAGAGAGTTAGAGAAAGTTGCCAGGGGTGAAGGAGTAGTAGATAATTTTATTAGTAAATTAAAATTAGTTGATGAAGGAAAACGAGTTCTTAAAAATATTCTCCACAATGTTGATGATTTAATTGAAATTAAAGAAACTAAAGATGGTTCTGGAATATATCTAAGTCCTAGTATGATAAGGTAAAACATTTATTTTATCTTTTAAATTTTTTTTATCTTTTAAAATGAATTCTAAAAATTCCGAAAATTTAATTAAATTAAGAATTGCTAATTATGATTTATTAAATTATCTATTAAACAAAAATAAAAACTCAAATTGTAAAATTTATGAAGGTAACGACGACAAACAAAGTTTGGCTACTACCTACGGTGGTGACATACAAAAAACATTAGAAAACTTTCCTGGATTTATTTGGAGTAAATATTCGAAAGAAAAACATCTTCCTGGTCATTCATATACTGGTCCAGGAACTCGATTAGATATAAGACTAGATGAGAATAATAATCCGAAACCAGGTGAAGAACCAATAAATAGAGTAGATGCCGCCGCTTATAGACATGATTTAGCTTATCGAAATCATGATCTAAGTTCTCGACATGAAGCTGATAAGAAGATGATTCAAGAATTAGATAGTATTCAAAATCCTACATTTAGAGAAAAAATTGAAAGAATGTTTGTTAAGAAAGCTTTACAAGCTAAAATATTATTCGGCCAGGGTGCAAATGAAACGACAGCGAAGCTGTCTGAGAGCAACGCTCGAACCTATGCCTCTGAAATTCATAGGGAATACAGAAAGCCGAAATATCTATTGAAAGTAAAAGTATTTAATAAATATGATATTTGGAGTGCTGATCTTATTCATATGCCGAATGAAAGGGACTACAAATACGCATTGACCGTTATAGATTTATATACACGATACGCTTGGGTAAAGCCTTTAAAAAATAAAAATGGTCTATCAGTTAAATATGCGTTTGAAGAAATCTTTAAAGAAAGTAATAGAAAGCCAAAAAAATTGTTTGTTGATAAAGGGTCGGAATTTTATAATAGAAACGTTCAGCCACTATTTGAAACTGTTTATTCAATGAAAACGCAGGGAAGGCCGTAGTGATAGAAAGATTCAATCGGACGTTAAAAAATAAATTATTCAAGAAATTTACTGAGCAAAGAAATCAGAAATGGTTGAAGATATTACCAGGAGTTGTAGAAGAGTACAATAATAAAGTTCATTCTGGTATTGAAGAAACTCCAAAGAATGCTTCTGACGACCCTGATTTAATCCGAAAGAAAATATTCGAGAATAATTATTCGAATGAGAGTAATCCGAATTTGCAGAAACTTAAGCCGAAATTTAAAATTGGTGATAGAGTTAGAATATTTAAGTATAAGAATAAATTTGAAAAGGGCTTCGTCGGATACTGGACGAAAGAGATATTTGACGTTTGTAAAATAAACCAAACTTATCCGATTACTTACGAAATCAAAGATTTAGATGATGAAAATATCAGAGGCCGATTTTATCAAAATGAATTACAACGAAGTGATTTTTAATTATCATTATTATTATTATTATTATTGGAACTAACGTTTCGGGAATGAAATTCCCTTATTCAATTCTAGCATAATATCTAGAAATGGTACTCCTTCCTGTAATTTAAATAAAACATAAAGACATAATTGACCGCAATATGTAGTTCCTGGTTTTTGAATTTGAAATGTATTATAAGTTCCATTTCCAAGTAATTTTTTGACTTCATTTGTAGGTGGAAGTCCATAAGAGTCGAACCAATAGTTCTCAGCCTTCGGGCGGTCAAAATAGTAATTATCTCGATTTTTATTAAAGATACCTGCAGACCAATGTATTCCTTTTTCATCTGACGTATGAAGATTTGTTATGAAATTTATAGTTATTGTTGGCTTAGTTTTGATCAATTGTAATTCGACTCTCATTAGAACATGAAAATTCTTTATTCCTAATTGATTTGCGATTTCCTTTAGATCAAAATTTGTAGTTGTTTGCGTTCCATATAATTTAAAAAACTCATTTATGTTGCTCATTTTATAATAAAAAATTTCTTAAGGGAGCCCTAGAAGTCAGAAGGGACCCCTAGAAGTTAGAAGGGAGGGGGTAGTAGAACTACGTTCAGATGTCATTGAAGGATATATTCTTGCGGTTTCTTCCACTTTTGTTTCTTCCACTTTTAAAGAAATATTTTTAGTCACATAATTTTAGTTATCTCATATTTTAAAAACCTGAAAAACGTCTGAACTCATGAATTTGAAATTCTCAACTTTTCTGATTTTTTCGGTGTCCTGGAATGGTCATGATTTGAGCAATGAAAAATGTCATAATCACAAATTTGAGATTCTTAACTTTTATGATTTTCGGTGTCCTGGAACGGTCATGATTTTAAGGGGGGTAAAAATTGTAATTCTCAAATTTGAGATTCTTAACTTTTATGATTTTCGGTGTCCTGGAACGGTCATGATTTTAAGGGCGGGTGTAAAATTGTAATTCTCAAATTTTGAGATTTTGAAAAATTTGAAAAATTGGGTATTTTTAAAAACGCCCAAATTTATGAATTTAGGTCTTCATAACCTGAAAAAGGGTTCAAATTCATGAATTAATGTCGTTTTTAAAAAGTACCATTTTTTGAAAAATGGTACTTTTTGAATGGACTAAATTCATTTATTTAGGTCTTAAAAACCTGAAAAAGGGTTCAAATTCATGAATTTATGACGTTTTTAAAGATACTATTTTTTTGAATTTTATGGTGTCCTGGAACGGTCTTTTGCCCATTACTTCCCTTGGCCTTTTCTCAAAGAGCTGCCTGTGCTGGGATAAACGTCCTTCTCGAAAATGCCTTATTTCATAGATATCTGTGATTGTAGGAGAAAACGGAACATAAAACGCAGCTTAAGCAGGATAGAATACAATGCAGGGATTGCAGCAGTCCAACTGGCAAGCACAGCTATGCATTAGTTGCATTCATACAACTTGGACAATTTAGAAGATGGCAATGCCACCGTTGCTAACGTTCATCAAGACTGAACAGTAAGTCTTCAAGATGAACGGTAAATATAAATGAATGCTTCTTCAAAAATATATTGATGACAAATTCGCTTCTATGTACAATAAATAGTGATCTACAGTCACACTACGAGTAGGCGCACATTGCTGCTCTATGAATTATGGTATCTCTAATAAGCTCCTTCGTCGCCTCCAGCCTCCATGCCCTGTCTGAATCAACTTTTTATGGAAAAAATTGCCCAAGACCAAAACCTGATTTTTTTGAGTTCGTACACCATACTGATCTTAAATAAGCAAAAACGAAAATAATCCTCGGCGCAGTTTTTGAAATAGCCTCATTAATTCAAATTTCGAAATTTTTTAAAATTTAAAATTCATAAAATTATCCGAAGTGATTTTCCAAGCTCGGAGTATGGTTTTTGGATGCTATGAATTCATATTTAGATAAAATATTTCCTAAAACATGTTTATCTAAGCTTGATTGTTAGCACTATCATTGCATGCGGGGTAAGTATAACCCAGCAATTTCAAGGTTTTGCGATGAAAATGCGAATACATGCACAATAGAATCAGCAGATTCTCTGATGCATTCATTTCTTTCAGTCTACGTTTCCGAATAAAATGTAACTGTAAACAATCAGCTGACAATATTAATGTAGAATTAATATAACATGCAGTTCCACTTTGATCATCGAAATTATGTCCATAGTTGAACAGTAACATTTCATTTGTTCTGTAATCACGCTCATAAGACACATGAAGCATTTAATTCATTCAATTAATTTATGCCATGTTCTGGCGCTGTGCGTGTGTTCTGGATGCATCATTAGGTACTTGAACATAGAAAATCAATCGTTTAGCTGTCTTCCTACATGAATGCGATAATCAGCAATGAACGGTATTCGCACCGTCTTGCTATTTCTGACTGACTACTATGTCTGTATCATTCTACTTTGCAAACCATGCCGTCGCATCAGGACTGTCGAAGTCGAGTATGTCTCCTTTGTTTCAATAAATCTTAAGACATGAGAGAAATAACTGAAGAATTTGGACATTAATTGAAGCAAACATAATACAAGAACTTGACCGTCTCGACAATCGTCTTCCGACAGCTTTATGCAGCACTTGTAGTCGCGTACTTCGAGAATACAGCAATGGTCTATTCAATCGACATGTAACTGTGTTTGATCATTCTGCTATTACAACAGATCGTGAAACGCGGAGCTCAACGAACACGCATAACTGTTCGTGTCTAGTTTGTGAAATTGCAGTCTCTATACCGAAGAATCTTAACAGAAAAAGCGATTGTTCAAGTTTACCTATAAGCCGAGGGGTAGGGCGCCCTCCAAGTAATTCGAATGTCAGGACTCCAACTGTCATGAAAATTTGCTCTTTTTGCTTAAACATATTATCAAAAGGAAAATCACACGTGTGCAATAAATCAACTCGTCTTGAAAATGTACAGCAATATTTGAACAAAGCGTCTCCAAATTTCAAGGAGAAAGTTGCGTCCAGTGTTATCAAAGAGAAACGAAATTCATCTGATGGAATAAGTTCACCAATTCACTTGTCAAATTCAAGAGGTCGCCCTATGGTTTTAAACAATCCGACATCATCGAAATCTTCGACCATGTTTTTTTCATCGTGATATGTCGGTGATTCAAAATGATTTGGAACTTTTAAATACTCGAACCCTGAGGCTTGTGGGCCATCTCAGATCAGCAACATGTTCGAGGAAATCTATTGAGCCAAATTTAAAGGTGGAGCTGCAGATTAGAAACCATCAGCTGGACGATCTGTATTCAGTCGATTCTGCCGACTTTGTTGGACAACAAGATAGTTACATGACGAAGAAGAGTTTGGTATTCTGTAATGATTGAATTTGTTGCTGGAAACAGTTCAGCAATTTCGGGAAAAGACTTACGACAGTGTAAAGATAAGGATAGATTGAGGTGGCGGGTCACTGAAATTTTGTGCTACTTTACACAACTCATCTAGAATTGAAAGTGGACATCGACAGCGCCATCGATATGCTGACGGCATTGTATCTGATCGAAGAGACGGCAGTGTCAAAAATATTTTTCTGATCGCCCTAGCCCCAGATGTGTGTGAAAAATACAGGAATCTTCTGTATATTTGGACTCGTTTAAAACTTGACGAAATCAGATTGCCAGTCACACTCGCTGTGGACTTGAAGGTGGCTAATCTTGTTCTTGGATTAATGGCACATGGTTCTAATCACCCGTGTACTTGGTGCCAAGTTTCGAAGGACAACTTGCTATCCGGTCGTCGTGGAGAATCAAGAACGTTTGGAAGTCTCCGAAATGCATTTTGGGAATAGAATAGGTCAGGCTCAAAATTGTCGACGCGAAGCATTTTGGGAATGTAATCCATCTTCCTTCACCCAAAAATCCTAAAGAAGCACTAGTGATTGATACGATACCTCCCCCTGAGTTACACTTACTCATTGGCCCTGTGACTACTTTATTCGACGCCCTAAAAGTCGAATGGCCTCAAGCGGAAATATGGGCTGATAGATCCAGTGTTGAAAGACAGGCATACCATGGTGGGGTATTCATGGCAATGTCTGCATGAGACTCCTGAACAATCTACACATTCAAGTTAGTGGTTGAAAACTGCTACGGACATGAACTCGGCCACAGCATTGAATCAGCAATCAATGACTTTTCCGATGCATACAGGAGGACCGGCATCCGGATTACTCCAAAAGTTCATGCGGTAATACTACATATATTCGAGTTCTGTACTTCAAAACAGCAAGGTTTAGGGATTTGGTCAGAACAAGCTTCTGAATCCGTTCATGCCGACTTTGAAAATATCTGGCAACGTTACAAGGTATGCAATAGCAACAGTCATTTTAGTGATCGACTTCTATCGGCTGTCAAGGACTATTGCAGCAAACATTTGCGAGATTTGTGATCTGTATTTTGTACTCTCTGAATACATGTAATACTACATGTACAGTACATGTGCTGATTGTGGAAATATTGTTTTAAATTCTAACTTAGAATTTAGGACGAGAAATAGATAAAATGTGATATAGTTTAATATTAAAAATATTATAGTAGAAATATAATAGTATTTAATTCGTATTCTTATGTGTGATATCTGCCGCCGAAAATTATTTTCCTTTCGATCTATCATATCTAAATATGACTTAATAGCATCCAAAACCATACTCTGAGCTTGGAAAATCACTTCGGACAATTTTATGAATTTTGAATTTTAAAAAATTTCGAAATTTGAATTTATGAGGCTATTTCAAAAACTGCGTCGAGGATTATTTCCGTTTTTGCTTATTTAAGATCAGGATGGTGTACGAACTCAAAAAAATTAGGCTTTCGGGCTTGGGCAATTTTTTCGATAAAAAGTTGATTCAGACAGGGCGTGGAGGCTGTACCGAATGCTGCTGCGCGTATGGTGGCAGGAGCTCGCAAGCGTGAGCACATAACTCCAATTTTGTATCAGCTGCATTGGCTCCTAGTGCGCCACAGGATCACTTTTCGGATGGCGGTATAGGCCTTCAAAACCATGAATGGAATGGCACCACGATATTTGATGGACAAAAGTCATCCGAGGGAGGGTCACAACTCTCGGGACATGAGATCGAGTGATCTGAGAACATGCGAAGTGCCCCGAACGCGCACTCGCCTGGGTAACAGAGCCTTCGCCGTTGCTGGACCACGACTGCTGAGCAGCCTTCATTTACATCTCAGGGACAATAACTTGACACTCTCCAGCTTTCGTCTGTTGTTGAAACCTATCTGTTCTAACCGACCGCCTTGTAACATTGCATAGTGCGCTATATAAGTACCTTTATAAATATAAATAAATAGTATAGACGCATCATGTTAAATTTTGACCTTGTTCTACTCAAGATTATTTCGGCTGGTCGGTCGTGTCGGCTGTGCTCGTTTGCAACAACGTGCGGCTCGTCTGGGCGAGAAGTGTGCATCCCCAAATTGCACTTCGTGTATGACCGTGTAGACAGATTCCGGAGATTCGCCTATATACACCCAGTAGGGTGTACAAAATTCATGTACGTGCATGCCTTTTAGATGCTAGCATCCATTTTATATTGTAAACTGCTTTTGTTCGTATGAATAACATTTTCAAATTCAATCTCGCAATGTTGTCGAAGTTCATGACAACTATGCACAAAAGTCGCAAATTTGATGAAAGACAGAGGCATGCACCTTTTTTGTTGTGAGCTTCATTTTGTAATTACTACGCTACAGTAGTCCCTGTCATTAGCGACCCTGCTTTTAACGGCTTCCTGTTGATTACGACCAAAAAATTTGGCACCGATGCAAAATTACTATACCTCTTATATAATTCAACCTGTGCATAACGACTTCCTATCTAACGCGACTTACAACCTCAGATCCCTGTTTATTACAACCGCAGATTGCCGGGGAATAATAAATACGTGCAGA
Organism: Prostheceraeus crozeri; assembly: GCA_907163375.1. Taxonomy (NCBI): domain Eukaryota; kingdom Metazoa; phylum Platyhelminthes; order Polycladida; family Euryleptidae; genus Prostheceraeus; species Prostheceraeus crozeri. The sequence goes on along the minus strand of CAJQUW010009704.1, from coordinate 13,556 downwards.
TGTTTCGACAAACATCAATGGTCTTATTGCGTAACAGCTGTCAGCTAACCATCTTGATCCCTCACTTTTGGCTCTGACAGAAACATGAATATTGACATTCTCAACTTACTGGCTTCATCTTCCCCTATAGCTTGTTAGAAGTGATAAAGCTGCATAAGGCCTACATCTGAATTTACGTATTCTACATAACTGTACCGGTAGTATAATCCTATAGTTTTGCACAATGTCTACATGCAGTGTCTAATACAGTGTATCATCAAATTTTTTTTTATTGATTGATGTCTGCTTTATACATATGCTTGTGTATCACTTTATTGCTAAATTTCTATACAGTTTTCTAAATTTTCATTAAATATTGCGTAAAAGGCCCTTTGAATAGACTTTAAATCTATAAAAGCTTATATCATTCGTGCAATCATGCCGGGTTGGACTTGTGAATACGCGTAGGCTTATGATTGGATATACTAGAATGCCACATATCATATCAAAAGGTAGCCAAAAGTTTACCTGGAAATAAAGACCACCTGTCTACCGACTTTATTTGCATGGCAGAGAGGTGGTCGTTATAGACAGGGACTACTGCATCACAAAACATTCTAAAACAGAAATACGCTATTTTGTTATATTCCACAATTTATGCACATATTCAAATAGGAGAGCAAATGACTGCCTTTGTGATAATGGCAAAGTTGATATTGCAGTAATTTAGTAGATCCGTCCATAAATTACTAAAATCTTAAAAATCAATAGCTCATGATCTTCAGCGGTATAATAAATAATAACATTGTTCATGCTCAGAAGCACCTTAGGCACGAAGCCTTTCTCTCACGTGGCCGAGTTGTTATTTATCCCACTCTCATTCTTCTGTGCAAGAATGCAGAGTGTACCTGTTTTTGAAAGTCTCAGGTATGACCCGACTAAGATTCGAACCAAGGTCTCCCAGACGCATAGCGAACACTATCGTTCAATTTCGATGTAGGTCGATGGGAATCGTAGAAATTAATCATTTCATTTTCATGGGATACCTCGAGCGAATTCCGCGAAGTGCTATTTCCGCTATATTGATGACTGTTTCATGATTACTGAGTCGAGAGAAGCTGGTGAAGCGCTCATGTATTTTTTTAACCAACTTCATCCCAACATTCAATTTTCCTGCGAGATGTGTCAAGACGCTTCCTTACACTTTTTGGATGTATTACTCACAAGAAAAGTTGATGGAGGCTTCTCAAGCTCAATTTATAGACAGTCAAGTTTTACCGGCCTTTACTTGAACTATTGCAGCTCACATGTGGTTTTTTTCGAAAATAACTCAAAAAAATATACCAGACTTGACACTTCAGATTTAGTATGCATCAGTCCTTTGTAGTTTCCCCTGAAAATAAATCCATATTCGGTCGAGTAGATTTTGAGAAAATCGCAAAAAACTCCTTTTTTCCATACTACTAATAAATGTGCATTGAATTCCGCATTACAAAAAATATACCAAGTAAGTTTCAAGTGTCTTTTTTATTACTATGCTTTGAATTGCAAATTTACGAAGTTTCATAAATTTTGGTCGAGTAGTTGCTCCACAAACTACTTATTTGTATAAAAATAACTCTTTTTAATATACTAGTAGTAAGGTACGCATTACAACAACTTAATTAAATATACCAAGGATGAAACGCTAGATTTATATTCAGGACATATCAAGCAATTAATACATGAATTTTCAACAATTTTTGTCGAGTCGTTATGCAAAAAAAGTATATTTTATGCGTTTATCAGTAGTAGTAGTAGTAGTAGTGTATTACGTCAAGCTATCTAGGTGTCTTAGAAAAATATACCAAGGATGATAGTTTACAAATTTGTTAATTGAGTCTTTAAAAATAACATATCAAATTTGCAGGTAATTCTGTCGAGTAGTTTTTGAAATATTTGTAATTAAACAACGAAAGAATATGAAATACGTCAGGACAATGAATTTGTCATGGCCCAGCCTCGCGGGACCTGATTCTTCGAGCCCTAGACCCTAGAATGTAATAAAACATTCCTATTATATTTGTAGCATTATATTGATATAACATGATAAGGGAAATACAAAACTCTATAAAATCTTGCGTATAAAGAATGACAAGGCGCAATATTTCAGTAAGCAGACTATGAAAGTACACATAGCGCATATCGACTAGCATTTCAAAGCCTCTAATCTTAAATATTTCGAAAATCTGTATTATCACGAAATTGCATGATTGATGCACACATGGTCAGTACACATGAAGATAAAATTATAATTATCTCTTTCAACCAAACTACTCCGAAAATCCGGTAAGGAAGCGTACATAGTTAAAATCCTTCACAGCAAGAAGTAATGAATTCTTTGATTTCGGCGACTTCTTGAATCGTTCCCACGTTTTCTTGAAGTGTTGTTGAGATGCTTCAAGCCCCTGTTCTCCCATCCAAGCCAAACCAGGATTTAGGAATGGACAAATACTATCAAGAATGGAGACGTATTGGCTCACATGTGTAACCATATGTACTTTCAAGAAAGTTCGCAGTCCGGTTAGTTCAAAAGCGACGAGAAAATCAATTTCTGATTGTTTCCAGTCACTTTCACGTCGGATCCCACCACATTTCTCAAGAAAGCTCCCGAAGTATTTCAATGCATTGAAATAGGAAGTTCTTGAAATGCATGACGGGAATTTCTCCAAATTGTTGAGAATGGCTCTTACTCCCCTTCCTTCAAAGGCATTTCCGTGGTAAGGAGTTCGATAAGCTCCAATTTCATTCAAAACATCATCCACTTCTTTCTTCTCATCATTGATAAGATGTTCCGTCATTTTGTCGAACAAATTTTGACCAATACCCAATGTTATGTGCAGAATTGGCAGTGCACATTTGTATAGAATCGGAACGCGATCTTCAAACAAAGAATCTGAGATGCAGTTGTAACATTCTGAAGCGTGTTTTCCCACTCCTGAGAATTCCGTTTGAAAACGAATAATATTCTCTTGATGGAAATCTCCTGTACGCTGAATGAAGTTGTCATCGTCGTCATGCAGATTACCATGTTCCCAGATGCAAGGGAATTTGGCGTTGCCGGTAGACATCCCTGAAATCAGTTGCAGGCATTTTATGTCAGCACTCAATACAACCGTGAAGATGGGATTTTCAAAAAGAGCGACGAAGCATGGTAGCATAAGAAGCTTCAGTAGATTACACCGGGATTCAGGAACATCCGTCAAGCATACAAGCAGAAGGTCGGAGACAGAGTTTGAAAACTCCGGCTTGTTGACCACCTGCACACCGATCTTCAAGAAATTCTGGCCGTGATCAATACCAAGTTTCACGATAACTCCGTCTTCTTCTTCCAAAATCCATGGACACCAGTTGGAAATCATCTCAGGTATATCATTGCAAATAATCACCGTCTTTGTCACAAGATCGCCAGCAGAATTTTCCAATTCCATATCGTGACTTTCAAAGAATCGACCGACCGTTGCATCTCTATCCGAGTACAATTTCCGTATGCATGGAAACTTAATTCCGGATAATTTGTATCCACCTGTATGGGAATTCAGTTGCTTCAACACGTTATTCGAAACTGAAGGCGAAACGGCTTTTAAGCCTACCGTGCTTTTCAAAGGAACTCTCTTTGTTTCATTTCTATTGATTTGCGGAGGAGAAGATATAATTATCTTCCTCGGAGGACCACCGCACCCACTAGTAGTGGGAAGGGAAAGAACTCGTTCATCAGTTTCATCTGTGTCACTGTCATTTTGCGATTGGCGGGTAACAGTAGCACTGAGCAAGTCAAGATCAGAGACTTTTACCAAAGAAATCCAGATAATTTGAAGGTTACTATAAATGTAAAGTTATCCATTATATACTTACAAAAGTTGTGTAAATATTTCAAAAACTACTCGACAGAATTACCTGCAAATTTGATATGTTATTTTTAAAGACTCAATTAACAAATTTGTAAACTATCATCCTTGGTATATTTTTCTAAGACACCTAGATAGCTTGACTTAATACACTACTACTACTACTACTACTACTGATAAACGCATAAAATATACTTTTTTTGCATAACGACTCGACAAAAATTGTTGAAAATTCATGTATTAATTGCTTGATATGTCTTGAATATAAATCTAGCGTTTCATCCTTGGTATATTTAATTAAGTTGTTGTAATGCGTACCTTACTACTAGTATATTAAAAAGAGTTATTTTTACACAAATAAGTAGTTTGTGGAGCAACTACTCGACCAAAATTTATGAAACTTCGTAAATTTGCAATTCAAAGCATAGCAATAAAAACGACACTTGAAACTTACTTGGTATATTTTTTTGTAATGCGGAATTCAATGCACATTTATTAGTAGTATGGAAAAAAGGAGTTTTTTGCGATTTTCTCAAAATCTACTCGACCGAATATGGATTTATTTTCAGGGGAAACTACAAAGGACTGATGCATACTAAATTTGAAGTGTCAAGTCTGGTATATTTTTTTGAGTTATTTTCGAAAAAAACCACATGTGAGCTATGTTCCATCAGCGCGAACGATCGGTTTGGTCAAAACTTTTATCGCATATGTTCGAATGACACGCTGAGTAAAGAGCTGACCTTTCTTGAAAGGACTCTCTCGACAACGGCTATTCACTCGACTTCATTCACAAGTACCTATCGTCCACTGCCAAAGTGATCGAGCACGGTCCTGAGAAGAAGAATGTTTACGTGACGTTACCTTTTACTGGTCAACGCAATGATACTTTCGCCCGCCGAGAACTCACGCGCATGCTGAGTAATTACGGCGCAGCACGGTTGATACTTATCTCCTCTACTTACCGGGTGCCTGTCCGTTCTTCGAAAGATCCTATCCCTGAACTGTTTCAATACAATGTTATCTACGGATATAACTGTATTTGCGGAAGTAAGTACATAGACAGGACAGGGAGAAGATTATCTGATCGCATTTGGGAGCACTTACCTATATGGTTGAAGAAGCAGTCAAGACAGCCTCCGCGGTCGAAGAAGCAGTCTCCGAGTGCGATAACAAGACATCTACAGGAGTGTCATGCCACCTATGACGAGTCTCAGCATTCTTTCAGAGTTTTTCGAAGATGCACAACCAGTTACTCTTTGAAGATTATTGAAGCGCTGGCCATTACGTGACAAGCCGGACCTTTGCGTGCAGAAGGAGACTTTACTATCATTAATTTTGCTGTGGTAACTTCATCTCTTCTTCATGTTTGGTCATCATTGTCATGCTACTTACTTCTTAACCTTCCAGTATTACATAGTTTACGTATCAATTGTTCCAGATTCATATCTTCTCTTAGCTTCAATATCTATTGTACCGTCTAATTTCATTGTATCAAATAACATCGTTTACTTCTTGTTCACTAAATTTCATTCCTGCGCACACGGCACCGACTGAGAGCAGGCGAAATATATCTGCCACTAATGCATCTTGCGATTTATCTGTATAAAAGAAATTAATCAGTTAAAATATTTGAGTATGAAAAGTTTTTCATAAATCTGAGAATTGTCCAGGGCAAAGTGTTTAAATATGTCAAGTGTGGAATCTCCCCATTACTCTAATGCATTTTTAGTGGCGACAAATTCGCCATCTTTTTTCGCCAAAATGATTTTCAGATATTTATATTCATCAATTTCAAGAAGTCGCTGTGATTAAAATATTTGGTGACATCTTCATTTTTCTATTGCTTCGTACATGAAATTTACTATTTTATTCATATTTCACATCAGTTTTAATGTTGAACGTGTAATTTCTGAATATTATGGCTTTTTGAATGAAACATGCAGTGGAGAAATTGTATCATTTGGGTCTGAGATATTGTTTATCTAGGCTACATATTAAAGATGCATCTATAATACAAATATTTCCTGGAATAAGAAGAAAAGAATCATTTTTCGCGATTTTAGCAATATTTTTTAACTTAAGATGGTTTTTCAACGTTTCATCGGTCATCGAAGATCAACTCCGCTTGATTGAAGCACGTGACTCTTGCGCTTGTCCTAAAAACAGCCTGTCATGCTTTTATTTTACCGATATCTGTATTCACAAATTGAGTGCACCAGCTGCAGGAAATTCCGCCATCTTCATCATAATTGAGCGAGATATTCCCGCGTAAATCAGTGTGTTTTCATTGTTGCGACGTCATGCCTAGTCGCTGTCTGATTGCTTTGCTAACTAAGGAAGCAGACAGTCACTGAGACGATTGTTCACAAGTTACTTTTGTCCAGGGACTTAAAAGCCGTAATTATGCAAGACTTTAATGGAACCGTTTCCTACAAAAGGATACGAAATAGAAGCAGTTGTCCCCTCCCACTATGGCGCAAACCCTGGGCATAAACGGGTAGGCCTATTGAAGCATTCTCTGAAGTTTTTGGGACAAACTCACAAAACGAAAAGTTCGCGCTTCTTATGCCACAAACTTATCTTTGCTCTGTAATTAATGCCATGCGCTTAAGCAATTAAATTCTATTCATTAGATGTTGATGAAAAGGACAATAATGATTCATTGTCCTTGTCAGTGCAAGTTTTGACCGTTGCAGTTATCTTCTTCAAAAGCATTTATGAAATATACAATTCCATGCATAATGAAAAAGTAATAAATTTATAAATAATGACTGATCATAATGAATACCGACAATTATTCATTCATAAACATCTGCTATATATTGTGATCATTTTTTATTAATACAATGCAAATGACCTGAATGATTATCAACAATTACTTGGATCTTATCTTTCAACGGTACCTACTCGTTTTAGATGAAAACTTTGTGACCCCAAACCACATAATCCAGATTCCAACAATATTTACAATAATAATAATAGACGTGTATATTTTGCTGTAAAGTCTCAATAATGACAATCGTGAGGCATGACAAGCGGTTACAAATTGACAAAAATTGAAGTTACAATATGAAAAAAAATTAAAGTTAAAGTTAATGACAACACAACTAAAGCACACATAACACGAAGAAAAGTAACTGTCAACGAACAAAGCCACTGTTTATCATTTTATCATTTTGACTGAGAATGATGAGCTTCTCATTGCTGTTAGACAGACAGGCATGGTGAACTTATTCGAATAAGCCAGACGCTGAGGACATTAATGGTACAAAGGATGATTCTGATAAATGAATGATCGTACAATAATTGAAATGAGATAAACGATGCTACAGATCAAATACTATGCAAAGGTATGCGGATGTGTGCAGCAGGTAAAAAAGTGAGGTCCTTCTGAGTAAAAGAGAAATGATAATAATTATGAATCTTAACAAAATATACCGAAACAATGTACCCTTAATAGTCCGGTAGCCAGAACGAATTTCTGCAGGGATTGCAGATTGCAGTTTTTCCCCAAATTGAGTCTAGAGAGTCTGTCTTCTGGCCATTTCTTCTCATGTTCATAAGGATTAAACTATGGAGCTAGACGCATTCAGATTTGGCTAGCCTCCTACTGTCGGCAAACAACAACATTCTCGCATAAATCGCCGATCATAAGAATGATAAGACATGAAAGGAACTGACCTGAAGACACATCATACCGAAAATTATAGCTCTGGACTTAGTACTTTTCGTTTAATCAGAGAAAACATAGAAAATATCATTTCAGCCAAAAAAAGTAATCTGAGTCCCTTTGGATTAAGATGTGTTTTTCTTTCATCACGTCTGACAAGAAGAGGAACTCACTAGAACTCGGCAGACGTGCCGATTCGTAGTAGACATAGGGTGTACATCATTCTGTGAAAGTCTTACTTTCGGCCTCGTTCCCTGCAGAAACTCGTTCTGGCTGCAGTACTACAACTTGCAGTGCCATTCATGCTCAAACCGGCCTTTGTCACGATACCTCATGTTCATGACCATAGAAATACGACTCTTTGTAATAGAAAAGGAAGAGAACGGCCATAGACATTGAAAGCGATTGAGTGTCATAAATATGCGTCGTCATGACAACGGGAGCTATACGACAGCGGCTTCCAGTGGTTAACAATAGAAAGTTACCGCCAGCTTATCGGTGTACTTTGTAAATATTCACGGTTGTAATCATTTCTCTTTTTATGATAATCATTTTGATAGAACAACTTTCAATTCATCACTTGTGGCAAGAATCTGCAGCTGTTGCATATTTCAATGATTTGTTTCTTCTAAAGATCTAGCCATCAGCGCATAGCCCAGCGGCTGAAATGTTCATCAATCATCGAGATCAGATATCTATGCTGTTATCCTCTCTTCTCTAGAGAGGACATTGGATGACTACGATGGCACCCGTCTGGACTCTGACAGCGGGTCTAGTGCATGACTTGTCTGTCTTTAATTTGATATAACTTCTGATGCAAATGTCGTACAACCTACATTTTAAACGCAGAATAAGATACAAATATGTCAACTGTTTGAATATGAATGAAATCGGACCGTTAACAAAGCCTGTAGATGACATGAAAGAAAATTATGTAAATTGATCTTGTACCCACAGACTTATGATTCGAGATTCCATATTTTGCACGATTCATCTTCATAACCTACAGCAAGCAATCCTGAGCAGAATGATATTCCATCCAGCATGCTTCCAGACGATTCTACAGGAGATTTTGTAATTTCATGTTTACTGGTCGGCCATGACATTGACTTTCATAAATTGATAATCGTTTCCGTTTCATGTTATCAATACACCAGCCTCATTCTATAAAATCTCCACTTGTTTACCAGATTATCAAGAATTTCTATTCTATTCGGCAGACCTTTTGCAACTGATCGCCCACAATCATCACTGCCACAGTGATAAGGTTGTTTAAGCGCATCACTTTGCTAGAAGTGCAAGCTGATTCAAAACGTTGTCACATTCAGGAACTTACTAAGTGGGCAAAAACAAGTTTTTAATACCTTGCAAAGATAGGAAAAATAGTCATACCCCATTTGCGGATTGCTGTGAATTCCTTCAAAATAATCCAATTGCCACGATTCCTTCAGATTCCTTCGAAGAATTCAGATCATTGCGCAAGAGTTTTCTCGATAATGTTGGTTCTTCCGATCATTATTAAAGAAGTTAGCAGGCGCACGAAAAAAAGTTCGCAAGCTTCTCTGTTGTAGAACTTGACATCGTCTGTGTCCCTCTGCTGTGTGATTCGGTTGATAACAGTCACTGAAACTTTGCACAATTTGGAGTGTTTAATGATGAACTGGCTGCTCATTGTTAGATTGCTATGGTATTATGTCTGTAGACTGTGCCATTTCATTAACATTACATGTTCCAATGCTTCCTTTCTAGTCAAACAGAAGAAGAGACGACCTGTCTATTTCTTTAGATGCAGAGTTTCAGATTCAAGAGAAGTAGTAATAAATTAGTTGCAGCAATATGATTCATCTATGTCTCTATGAACGGCATTTCAGACGAAGAATGAAAGACACACATCTACTGATGGTGTAATTCATCACGAATTCTACGAGGCAGACAACTTCAGGCGCAACAGGGACTTGTCTGACAGTATTTGTGATGGACAATGTCCCATGTCATAATGGAGCCCGTGGAGCCCGTGGAGCCCGTGGAGCCAGTTTATAGGATGGACATTTTGTTAGATATATATTCCCCTTACCTCAAAATAGCCGAATACGACTTCTCAATATGTAAAACAGTTTTCAAAACAGAAATAGCGGAGATGTAAGAGCAGCTGTGCAACTTCACAAGAGTGATCAGCAGAACTCTACCGTTCTTTAGTTGGCATCACAAAGCATGAGTAGTGCAATACACAATGCCACAGAATTAGATTCATCTGGCCGCGCTTCGGAAAGGAAGAACTGTATGTAGCCTCAATATCGAAATGGCACATCACAGAATTGGATAACTTGCTCCTTCTCGAATGGATAATTCGTGTATCGCTTGCTATTGGAAATGCCAAACACTAGGCTGCCAGCAGAGGACACCAGAGCCAGTGAGAGATCCGTGCGTGCTGTGATATCACTTCGTACACACCAAAACACACATCGCTGTCTTGGCTAACATTCGATTCAGTGTATGAACTATACAGTAAGGAATGGTGAGAAGACAATGATGAAATCATCAAATGAACTAATTTTCGTACGCCTGCTACTTTTTTAACCCATTAGCTGCGACTGTGTATTTTTGAATAACGCCTCCACACGCGGAAGGTCGGGCGGTGCCCGACCCCGTGCAACACTCCCACACGCGAAGGTCGGGCAGTGCCCGACCGTGAAATAACTCACTCACATGCGAAGGTCGGGCAGCGCCCGACCGTATGATAACTACCTCTCACGCGGAAAGACGGGCTCTGCCCGACCCGAGCGTTATTACCTCTCATGTGATAAAATTATAAGGTAAATATTTCATCAATATTTTAATTATGTTGTAGGCCTAAATGTTAGGGTAGGCTGATGATATTGTCAATAATTGAAATGAAAACACTCTACAATGAAACATGAAAGAAAAGTTATAATGTAGGTGTTACATGATACAGGAAAGCCAATGGACTTGTTGTTATAAATAGGCTCTTACATTTCACTACCTAAAACCTGTATATTATAAATTTTAAGGTGACCATTATCTAGGGATAAATTTCCATCTCATACAAGCATCATTGTAACTTTATTAAATTATCAACATCAAGCATCTTTTCACACAAGCGATACGATTTTATTTCGATCTACCAAATTCATCTTGTGTCATTTGCAAACACTAGCAAATTGGCGCCTTATTTCGCATAGACGACTCATATGTGCAGCGTCGGCTCTGTATGAAATCTAAGCATAGATATCTACTTGAATGACATTCATAATCGATGAGGAATAATATTTTGTAGACATGCTTGTTGTTTAGCGCCAAGCCATAGATATTGCTAAATAGACCAGATTTCACATGGACTATGGATTTTATGACTCATTGATTCATAGTTCGACATTGTTTATGCATGATTTGAAATATTGTTGTTAATTTCAAGCAAGTAATCATCAAGTGCAGACATCCGGCATAGTTTTTAACATGGCTACACGAAGTGGTGCAAGATGGAGAAATTTGAGTGACGACTTCTCCGATACATCAAATGATACGGAATCTGAGGGGGAATCTGATGATGAAATTGACGCACAAAATTTAGAACAAATTGTTCCCAATCAATATCAAGGATTCACCTTTGTTGAGCCAGGACTGGATGACAGACCACCATTACCTGAGTTTCTCGGTGTACCTGGGATTAATCATTTTCTTCTTCCAAATGATAATTTGAATGATGAACAATTGATGAGACATTATATAAGGCTTTTGCTTCCTGACGCATTGTTTGATTTTCTTGGCTGATGCCACGAACAGGAGAGCTGATATCTTCTTTTCTGACTTTGATGAGGAGCAAACTCCTAAACGGCTAGATGCATGGAAGGAAACCAGCGGTACTGAAATGCAAAAACTCATTGGTATTCTGCTATATATGGGATTAGTGCAAAAAACCTTCCATCGAGGATTATTGGACTGTTGATCCGATGTTGCACACGCCTTAACCTGATGCGAATGGAATCTCTTTCAAGGCACCGTTTTCAAATTCTGCTCAGATTCCTTCGATTCGCCAACTATGATGAAATCAATATAAATGAACAAGACCCTCTCAGAAAAATTCGTCCGTTTTTAAACAAAGTGCGAGACATCTGCCGCAATACCTACCTTCCCTACAACGATTTAGCCGTCGACGAATCTGTTGTACTCTATCGTGGTCGCTTTTTTTAGACAATATATTCCTTCAAAAAGGCATCGCTATGGAATTAAGTTATACGAAGTTTGTGATGCGAAGGTCGGGTATCTGTGGTCGTTCGAAGTGCATGTTAACAAAAATGAGCATGATACATTCGCTCCAGCGTTAGTTGATCGTGGCTTGACTGTGTCCGAGAGAATCGTCGTCCTCCTTATCGAACCTCTTTTAGATCAAGGATACAGAGTTGTTGCCGATAATTTTTTTACGAGTGTTCGTCTGGCACAATATCTTTTGACAAGAGACACGTTGATTGCTGGAACTCTTCGAATTAACCGCGGTGCCCCCTCTGATCTGAAACAGTAGACTCTTCGACCCAATAACAGTTTATTCATGCGTCAAAATAATTTGATGGTAGTGCGTTATTGTGTGAACAAAGCCTCAGGAATCAAGAATGTTTATCTTTTGGATTCCAACTCAAAAGCGGAACTACATTCTGTGCAACGTGTGCGACGTGGAGGAGTTGTAGAGCAGGTGTCAAATCCAGGTAGTGTTATGGATTACAATCGACTGATGGAGCAATAGATAATGCAGATGCCATCATCGAATCATGTAGTGCGGCGAGAAAGTCCGGTCACTGGTGCACTAAACTTGGAATTCATTTGATCCAAAAAAACTTTTGCTTAACGCTTTTTTTCTCCATCGATATATGCATCAACAAAACGTAAAAAATTTCACCGATTTTCAAAAGTTTGCTGTGAAAGTGTTGATTGAGGAGTCAGGAAGAGGGCGCTGCCATTCTCAAAAAATTAGAAAAACTCGTAATCGCCCATGTGCCAACAAAGATTCCGGCACGGCAAAATCGACCTCGCCCCTCAAAAAGATGCCGGGAATGTGGATACAGGGAAGGGCGAAGGAAGGAAACGAGATATGAGTGTCAAGGATGTCCAGAAAGTCTGGCGTTGTGCATTGATTGCTTTCCATTGTGGCATCAATTGTAATGATAATTTGGGCGTTACATGGGTTGTCTTTTACATAAATTGTAGCTATGTTTTTATTCTGTTGTGCTTTGATATTTTCTAATTATACTAAATTAATGTAACTTAAAATTACTTCTCAATTCATTAACAGTCGTTAGCTTATATGGTTGGAATAAGCGTAATTAATTCGAATCTTCCCGAAGCAGCATACATGCAACTATTTTGAAATTATGATATATAACGAAGGGCAGCTATATACTGACAGCAAATATTACTAAATTTTCCCATGATATGACGGCCTTTTCACTTTTGAAGGATTAACAAATAATGAATTAAGTCATAGGATCGTCGGAAGTTTGATAAGCGTATTTCCTTTAACAGGCTGTGAAATTATATTGCCGGCTAAAAAATAACTATTATACTAATATTATACTTGTATTAAAAACTAACTTTATAATTTCAATGATTTGACTTCTACTTCCGCGTGTGGAGAAGTTATACAAATATCGCTAGTCGCGTGAGCAAGTGTGGTGATGGTTCATAGTTCCGCGTGGAAACGAGTTGAAACAATTTCTGTTGACGCGTGCACTGTTAACTTTTTGGGTCGGGCGCTGCCCGACCTTTAGCAGCTAATGGGTTTTAATAATGATCGGAAGCGACAACATTATGGAGAAAACTTGTGAGCAATGATCTGAATTCTTCGAATGTGAAGGAATTTTTGACAATCGAAGCACTTTGCTGGAACTCACATTAATCCGCAAGGGACGCACGACTTTTTTTCCTATCTCTGTAAGATATTAGGAATTCCTTTTTGCCCACTTAATAGGTTCCTCGATGTGCCGTCGATTTCGAATATATCACACTGC
>CAJQUW010009701.1:0-46125 GCA_907163375.1 Prostheceraeus crozeri | reverse complement strand
CATTTTTCTGTTCAGAAAAGTCATTTAGTCATGTATTTGGTGAATTGTAAGAGAACTTCACTCTGCTTCTATCTACGAATGAAACAATTGGTTTTCATTTGTGCTATTACTATATCATGCGCTCTTCAGATTTAATAATCAACTGACATAAAATAATGCAATGAAGTCTAATTGAAGTAATTGTATCAATAGGATGCTCTTATGCATTTTGCAAAACATCTGTTAAAATATAGAATAGACTATTATTTGTTGCAATTTGGACGCTGTATTTAGACACATATAAAAATTTCTTGATTTATTATTGAAATGCGTTTTAGTTCTGTAATTAATAAAAAGAGGCAATGAAAAGGAATATTTGTTGCTCGCTTACAAATATTTTCAAATTCATGCAATATAAGCTGATTTTCACTGGTTTCGTTGCACACAAGGTAAAAACACGTCTATTTCCTATCTAGCCCTTAATAATATTAAATATCTTTGGATTGATCCATTACAACTAAGGCCCAGATTTTCATGTTCTCAAAAACCGAAATATGTCGTACTTATTTGATTATGAAAATGATAATATGTGAAAAGTTAGTCTCTTGCCCGTCAGAAACAAGAATATCTTAATTTTCTAACTAAGTTTTGCATGCCCCCCGGACAGAATTAACACTTCAATTAATAAATCGAATTTATATAAATACTAAACAGAATTCAAAATTTTGATGAAGCGACTTCCTGCAGTCATCCTGTCAATAGGAGGCTGTATCCGCAACCAGGGCTGCCATTCTTCCGGCTTTAACCGGAATTCCGGCATTTTTTAGACTAAACTAAGTAGTGTGAAAATGTTCTACCAAGGAACAGGTAATTTGCTTTCTGAAGCATTTAAGGGGCCCTTTCGAAATGGTGAGAAGCCCTTTAAGATTATGAGGGGCCCTCTTGAGATCGGTATGAGGCTCGTTTAGATTGTAAAGGGACCTTTTGAACTCGCGGGGGGCCCTTTTGAGATTGTGAAGGGCCCTTCTGAGACCGAGAGGGGGCCCCTTGAGATCGTTAAGAGGCCCTTTTCAGATTGTGAGGGGGCCCTTGAAGATTGTGAAGGGCCCTTTTGACATCGTGAGGGAGCCCTTTAGGATTGTGAAGGAGCCCTTTTGAGATTGAGAGGGGCCCTCTTGAGATCGTGAGGGGTTCTTTTAGATTGTGATAGGGCCCTTTTGAAATCGAGAGAGGCCCCTCTTGATATTGTGTGGGGACTCTGTTTAGATTGTGAAGGGGCCCTTCAATATTAAACAATCATAATTTTCAAAGCAGGTATTTTCTAAAAATCCGCGTGACACTTGATCAGAAGATCCTTCTACAATTGCAAGTCACTGATTCCTTCGTCAATCATGAAACAGGATTCAACGCAAGTAATCAAGATTCCGAAATAAGAAATAATTTTAGGTGGGAATGCTTGACGAAAAAGTTGTACTACGTTCTTATGGAGTTTTGATTGCTTCTACAAATTCTGCGCAAAATGTGCCAGAAAGACAAAAATATGAAATAGAAATCTACCGGAAGTTTCGGGAATACAAGGGAGTGACGAATGAATATGCGATTACCTGTTTACAAAGGCGGTTAAATTTCGGCTAAGACACCAACGAAAATTGAAATCTTGCAAGCAACTGCATAAGTGATAAGCAGTTCCTTTCGCATTGATGCTATGTCTACTTATGCCATGGCGTCTGAGCTTTGATCAAGTAGCTGTCACAATCTTGTTTAAATTTTTTTTTGGATATGTCATTGTTTTTTTCATTTCTTATGCTTGAAATACTAGAGATCAGAGAAAGATTTGATCTGAATCATTGCCGGAGCTAAAAGCACTTGTAAAATTTTCCAGTCGGAACTGTAAAGGTTTTTGCTTCTAAGCCGTCATCATTGCAATTTACCCTATTGTAAGGAATCAGTACCTAGCTCACCGCGCAAGCCATCAGTAGGTAGATGTGCTTGGAAATTCGGCAGCTGTCCTTTGTGCTATTTGCATTCCTGTTTGCAAATATCAATTTCTAAAAACGAGCTCTAGACACTGAGATTTCAACTACATTCATTTCATCAATTGTAGATGTCTATAGTCCGGATGAAGATTTATCTGCATGTGAGTTACTGACTATTTACAGGCATACTGACCACACGGTTAAAATTCCAGAAAAGTTAGTACACAACTTCTCGCAATGGCTTAGATCAAGTATCACTCTCATCTCTTGCCTTTTTCCTTTCGTGGTCTGGGCATCATTTTAGATTAAATATCATATTAACTAGCATGGTGTCTGCAATGTGCAATAGTTTTTAATCGTCAATTCATGTTGTGTGATATGGATTAATTTTTTGTGTAACGTGGCGGATGATGCATTACTTCGAACTTTGTAATATAATTTTCTTTCCTGTTCATATAGAGGATATCCCACAGTGAACCCCCAACGTCACTTTCTTATCAATTCTCTATTCTCTCACTGATCTTTTCAAAGTTTTTGAAATGGAAATTAGCGACTCAGTGATGATTGTCTGTAAGTTATTTATGATTCAAAAGAAAGCAATTGTTAACATATTAAAATAAAAACTACACTAGTAACACTAGATGACTATGACAGTTTATTTTCCATTTGCTCACCATTTGCCCGATCACAATCTAATTCTTCGGTCAGCAGCGCAAGAGCATGTCTCAACGCAATCGCTCGTCAATTTGGTGAAAAACGGTGATGTGTGCCAGTGTCCAAGGTTCTGGTCTATGACGCTTCTTAAAGTAGAATGGCATCTAAATTGTGTGCAAACCATCGTTCAGTAGTGATCTTTTTTAGTTCCTCCCCATCACGTTAGCAAGTAATGCTTCAACGACGATAGAGTAGATTGAGAACTCAATAGGTCTAAGTTATAGCCAATAACTTCATTGCAAACATGGTTTTCAATAGTCGTGAGTAAATTCCTACGAGTAGGCCTATATAACACAATTTGAAGGACGAAAATGAACCAGTGTTATTCAATGAGAGAATATAGGTAAGTATTGAGTGTGTAAAGTAATAGGTCAGTGATAAATGAACAAGCTTTGTGCCAATTACGGAATTTAGGAAGAACAGTGCATTTTTGGCAATAACGCAGCAACAAGCTGATATGGATGGAATCCACACGATTTATGAATGCTCGAAATAAATTTGGTAGCTGATAGCATTTTTCTCATTTTATGAATGCGCTATTAGCATTATGTACCTTGATTATCAATAATAATTCCGCCTTAATGCAATGTTTCAACTGTTCTACACTGAATTTGAAGGATCAAGTTTCACTTGTTGCCTAGTAATATTCTAAAAGGTATTAGTTCAAGGATTTTTTGTTGCAGTCAAACAAAATATCTCGGGTGAAAAGTTTTAGGAAAATTCCTAAATAAAACCTTCAGTTTGCAATTTCTTCGAAAACATTGTGTCTGGAGCCGACCTGTTGATGTAGTATAATTCATCAATGAACCAAAATATTTCTGAACTGTAATAGACGCAATATTTTTATTGAATAAAGGGGCAAAATCGAGCCTGAATTTTCCGAGATTGCTTATGATTAAACAACTTTCCTCCATTTTTGCCATCACTGAACGAGCAACCTATCCTCCTGCGTCGTTAATCATTTTTGAATTAATTATAGTATTTTGCATTAAAGTGTATTTCTTCGATCCTTTGAGCGATTGTACTTGAGAAATACTGATACATACTTTTGCATGCGTCAATCGAAAATCCAAAAGAAAATTAATGTGAAATTCAACTTCATGAGCAACGAAGGACACACATGAAAATAATGCACATGAACACCAGCATCACTCACGGTCAGGGTTTTTTTTTCGTCGTCGAGCCTTCCGCCAATTGGCGGAAATCGCCCAAAAAATTTCCGCCAACTCTTAAAAAAATTCCGCCACTAAAATGATGGCTTGAAGAGAGCTATATTTGGATCTTTTCAGTTGTACCACCACAGAACAATGCGCCTTAACATTCACCACTTTTCCTCAGTCAGTGATTCTGACCTGAATCAGTCATATCGTATAAAAAGAATGGAATCTTCGCCATAAAAACTGCTAGCCCTTCCATCGAGCGTCAGTGCCAGCTCAACTTGTGCGATAATGGTGACGAGTTATAATGACGGTTAAGTCTGTCTGGCACCTAACCATAATGCCAAATGAAATAGTCCTACAATGTGGCTAGAAATAGATAATGTTGATATATGTAGGCCCAAATTCTAACCATAGCACGCAGGTAAGATAGGCCGGCCCTTTAGACCCATTTTTGTGATGCCATGTTCCAATAAGTAACACAAGAAATACATGTAGCTTACATATGAATTTCTATGCATTTTTTATGAAAATGTCGTTTTTTATTCTCCTGGCTCGTTCACATCGACTACTGCTTTGAAGGTTCGTGTTTCTAATATACCATTCATCAATCAATGAAAAAACAGCGGTGGTATATTGAAAAACAATTTACTGAAAGCGAATTAAAAAACGGAAGCCTACCGTAACATTCACCGTTACTAGGTCTGTGGATTAAAGGCTAATTGTTTCATGAAAATGTTTGGTACGAATGGGAAAGAGTCAGACAGGCTTCCCTAACAGCGTGCATCGGACCTCTGCAGATCAACAAAACAGACAATTAGCTTATAACAAGCCACCATGAGAAAGAAAAAATCATTTCCGCCAATTGGCGGAAATCGTGAAATTAATTTCCGCCAAACTGAAAAAAATTCCGCCAAAACGGAAGGATTGGCGGAAAAAACCCTGCTCATGGTTATCCCACATTTTCGTTATTTCTACATTTTCCTACAGCTGGTTGGAATGATTTGCCAACTGACTTCCGTTCTCTCTCTCTAATACCATCTACATACTTCAAAAAGACTCTAGAAACTTATTTGTTTAAGAAATATGTGACCGCTCAGAACTTTCTTGTGAAAGTGGGGTATAAATGCGTGGATTATTATTATCATCAAGTTTTTAACAGGCCCTGTGTGGGTGTACATTCATTTGATGTGTTCTTTGATGTGAGTCGAGTGTTGTTTGTAACGTGGTTTCAATGGCGCTGTGAAGGCTGAAGGTGTGTATTCACAGCACAAGATTCTGGTGTAGATCCCAGCCCATCAATTAAGCAGCTTCATAGGAAAGCTGTGGGTCCACGAAGATTGGACCGAAGCAGTCGTAGAACTCGCAGAACCGTTGCAGCAGTAGGCTAGTAGATGCAGGCAATCGCAGATCCCTCTCGTATGCGCCAATTGCTGCAGTTAGAACAAGACCATTCAATGAAAGTATGTATTTTCCAGACCATGACAAAATGAAGCAAACGGTGTGTATGGTATATGACACGGTGAACAGAAGTAATCTAATCGGGAACGATTGAATTAAACAAGAATAGGTGATTATTTACAAAAAAATAGTAGAGTTCTGGAGTCATGAAAATGAAGAGAATGTGGTTCCACCAAAAATCAGAGCACCGACAATTTGGGTTGATTTTGAACTTGGCTTCACTTCGGCCCAGGTGATCGAGCTTGAGCTGGAGTGACGATCCAGGTTGGCTACGAAGGCGAGTTGGAGCAAGGGTGATAGTTGACGCCTACAAGTGGTCTTTTTGCATTTTAGCATAGCAAATATAAAATTCAAATCAAATACAAAACTTAGAAAATGAATTTTGAGTGGTCCAGTGCGGATGCATGTGATATAGGCATCCTACGCATCGTCTAATAAACTATTTTCTCTACTAAGTTTTCACATAACATTCAGAGACAAGATTGAACAAATGTTTTGAACTATTGGCCCTAATGCAATTACATGTACCTCTCATTCTAAATTTGAAATTTGATTTTGCTGACAGTTCACATATATGCTAAATTATATTGATTCCTGATTAATGCCATATGATGCTCTGGTTATTGATTTTCATATGAAAAATATTTCCTCAAAGATATATGATTCAACACATCGATCCCTTTCTACACCTGCATTCAGTATTGAATAAGTGAAATGATTTTGTTCGGTCATTCGCAACAATATTGAAGGACTTCACCATCATGATTATCGTGCAAGTGAAGAATTGGAAGTAACTTCTCTATTCAGTCGCTATTCTTTTCATCTAGTTTAATAGCTTTCGGGTTCTCATGCTTTGTATACTCTCATCCTCAAATGCAATCAATCATTGCAATGTTGACAATGTTAATAGAGATGTGTATTGGCTTCAAAATGAGACATCTGTTGGATAATTGTAAAGTTACGCGACAGGAAAATTTAGTCACTTTTATACGCACACTATGACTAGGGATTGCAACCCCGGTCGGGGTTCCTTTATATAAAATACCTCGCGGGTTACCCGGGTTATTTATATGCAACCCGGGTAACCCGTGAAATTCGTCTTTTTTGGCCTAGAATGCCAGATGTCGGTGTTTCAAATCCATCAAGACGTTCAGTTATTTTCCGTCTGTTGAATTATCATTGCAGCTATATTTGAATATTGTGTGGACAAAGCCCCGTTCAAAGTATAATGCTGGCTTTGAATTACTGATATCTTGCTTCAGCAGTTTGGCTGGACGGTTAATGCTATGATGTCTTGGGGGATGAAGCCATCTGATTAGATACCGCTGATTTTTCGATTGAGGACTTATGTCGTTCCGTCGCCCGTCGGTAGCTCAGTTGGTAGAGCATTGGCCTAGAATGCCAGAGGTCGGTGGTTCAAATCCACCAAGACACGCAGTTATTTTCCATCGGTTGAATTACATTATTGAAGTCAATATGCAGCGCCAGCTCTATACTTGCAGTTGTCAGGTTGCTTTTAGTATATCTTTACTTAAAGCTTTGATCAATGTCTGGTTTTCATATGTTTAAGATCATGTGTTTCTTTTTAGCTATCCAATCTGCCTCTCAGATTTTTGTTCACAGAAGCACGAGACATGTACATTTTGATTTCTTGATAAGAATGTTGTGTATTTTGAAGCAAATATTGATACAATGATTTTCTTTACAGATGGACGAATTAGATGAAGAAAAGAATAAAGAAATCAATGCTGCTATCGAATCTCAGATCTCACGAATCGATTTTGAAACTTCGTTGCTTTCAGTAGGAGGAAGGCAAATCAACACCATAATCAATCATTTACAAAATCCAAATCTGGGATCCATAATTTCCGCAGCATACTTACGTGGCTGTGTTTCATGTCTCGGGAAATTGGATGAAGAAAGTTTTAAATCCTTCCTCTCGAATCTTATAGAATTTCAGTGGTTCAAAAAAGAGGCATTTGTTGCTAATGAGTACAAAGATTTTGTTTCATCTGTAATTGCTGCAAATAATGGACATGCTGATAAAGTTTTCTCACAACTTTTAACTATTCTCACTGGATCTGTATTCATATCAAGAGGAACTACTGTCAAGGTTGATACATCTCTTGAAAGACAGAAAATGGTATTTACTGAAGCTATTGATATGATAGATCACATTTTATCTCGGTCGCCGTCAACAGTTAGCAATCTGGAAACTTGTTTTGAAAGAGTATTTCCAAGTTATCGCCGGTTAGTCTACGAAGTAGAATGTTATGTTGCAAATGGTTTGAAATTGATTAAGATACTGCCAACTACCTGGAGACTGAAATTTCTAAAAATTATCATAGAAAGAATTCGAGTTTTGGATTCTCATATTGATGACAATCAATATCAATCAGTTGATGATGTAGCAAATGAAATGGCACTGTTAGGAGTGCAACAACCGACAGCTCTCTACGACATTGAAGATCTTCACGGGAAACTATCTATCAACATCACTCGAAGTTTAGATGAGGCAGTGAAACATCTCTTCGACTTCTTTCATAGTCAATGCTTTGAGAATGGTTGCTTTGTTAGAAAATCAGCTAAGGCATTGTTTTCTGAAATATTGTGCTTATTTGAGCAATTCATATTAAAGACAGAAACAGTGGCTCAGTTGCATTTTTTCGTTATTTATATGTGTAGTTTTCATGAGGATTTTTTATATGGCCTCATTGGATTTTTATGGAAGAAAATAATAGATTATTCATACGGCGAGTCATACAGACAGAATGCTATTTGGTATTTATCAGATCTGTTAAGCCGCGTGAAATCTTTGAGTGTGGATATCATCATGATGAATGTAAAACAAATGACTGATTGGTGTCATGATTACATTTTTGAGCATAGTCAGAAACATGGTCAAACTCAGACTGAAGGTATTTCTTTTGATGAACATAAGCTTTTTTACTCAATGGTGCACGGTGTGTTTTATATCATACTTGAACGGCGTGATGATTTTATCCCATTTCGTGAAAAGGAAAGAAACTTTTTCAAAAGCTTGCATATTCACTCTGTAATAGCCTCAGATTTTAATCCTCTCTATTTAGGTGAACCTAAGTTCCTGTTGGATCTATCTAACTTTCTGCAAGACATAGAAGTTGCATATTGTCATTCAGTGCTAGAAGAGAATCGTCGTAATCAGATCAAGACAGAACGAGAATTTCAAACGGACAATCCTGTACTAAAATTTCCCTTTTCAAAGTATTATTTACCCAGCACAGCAGCGCTATTTACTGATGTCATGCGTTTATCAAATGTTGATACATCGACTGCCATTGTTTGTGGGCAATCTAATCCATGCAGATACCGTGATATGTCGATATCCGCGGCATCTGATGATCAAACTTTTGATGATGTTCATATGTACAGTATGTCACCTCAGAGTAGTTATGTACGTGATGCGATGCTAAGAAATTTATAGTTTTGGAATATACATACTTGATCATTTTTTGGTGTTTCATAAAATGTAAGTTATTATGTCCTAATGAATACCAACATTCCTTCGTACAAGACAATTTTCAGATAGTCTGAGTACCTGATGAAATATTCATGAATAGCTATCTACAACGTGTCTGTGTGTTTTGACCTCTGTACATATCGAAGCTTGTGTTGTTCCGCTTAACTGTTTCTCCAAATGAGTTTCATCAAAGCCTAAGTTCAAGCATCATTATACAGGATGCAACATAAAAATGTGACTGAATTTTGATGTAGCATAACTTTCAACAATCTTGAAGAAATTAGCAAATAAGATATTGTTTTGAAGGCAATGCACATTCGTATTATCATGATTAACAATATTATGCTTGCATTTGAGGATGAGAGCATAATATACATGTACATACAAAGTACGAGAAGCATGAGTACTCGAAGGCTGAGAGACTAAATGAAAGGAACAATGACTGAATAGAAAAGTTAGTTCTAATCCTTCACTTAAATGATGATCATCCCAGTGAAGTCTTCCATTATTTGTTGCAATTACCACACCGCATCATTTAGGTGATGTCTACAGCACATGGGTGATGCCACATTATGATACTTTCGGCACTGATTTTGATTTCTATCTGATTCAACATATCGATCCCCTAATGTGCCTACATGTATTTTGTGTTGTATGATTGAAATTATGCCGTGTGATCATTTGCAGCAATGGTGAGACTTCGCTGAGATGATTATCGTTAAAGTGAAGAATCAGGAGCAACTCAGTCGTTAATCCTTTCATATAGTTACTTAGATTTTGAGTTCTCATACTTTGTATGTGTATTATGCTCTCATCCTCAAATGCAAGCACTGTGATGCTGATCATGAAAATAGAGATATGTATTGCCTACAAAGCAAGGCTTTATTTTTTAATTTCTGTTTGATAATTAGAAATTTGTGCTACATTAAAATTTAGTCACTTTTTGTGTCGCACCCTGTAGACAAGCAGGCCTACACTGAATTATAGAACAGTGCGTAGCAGAAACGCAGTCAATAGATACAGGCTCATCAATACTGTCAGGTTCCGCGTTTTGAGTATAGGCCTATTTTCAACACCGTCATTTTCGTATTTGCTTGCTAGTAATGGAGTTATTTTCAAATTGTCGATAGCAGTGCATATCGTAATGGCGATTGTGATCAAGTCTGCATTAATGTAAATAGTTTTTGTTTTGATTATATGAAATCTGAATATATTATTCAAACAAATATGGCTTTTTTGTTCAGAAAAAACCTTTTTGTGGCTGCATGTTGTATATACAGGGCTATAGAGTTCAGGATTTAGGATGTCAATTTCAGATAATATTTTGATTAAGATAGATAAATTGATGAAAACTGTGAGTTCCAAGTTCTGATAGGGCTATATACTTTGTAATGACTTTTGAAATGTCTTGTAAGGAGACAGGCCGTTATACCATCGCCAATTTAGAAAAGATTCAGTAGCAATTGAGTTGATACTTAGAGTTTAAATTTTGATACTTTCACAAAAAATGCTTATAATTAAATTATGAATCATATTAGGGTTTGAGACCGCGGTGGAGATGTTGATAGACTTTATCTGGATAGCGTTGAAGTTTGACCCGGTTAGTACTAGAGCACTATTTTCTATGACTTTCTGTTCCCTATCTCATTCTGTAAACATACCCGGTCGTTGTCACGAATTTAATTTGGTCGTGAGGTCAGCTCTTTTATTTATCATTTAGATATCACTACAGAAGTTATCTGCATAATTAACGGAAGTCGAAGAGATCTACCGACCGAAAGAGAAATTTAAATGATTAGGTGCTAATTTAGAAAAGTAGGTGCATGGGCCTAAATATACTCGTATATGGCATGTCACGTTCTTCTAAATTGTCCGTGATAAAAGTTTACATTGCACGTATCATGCACAGCCATATGTGACTTTATCCGCTTAATAAATTTTCGCTCAACTGAATGGAATAAAACCAAAAGACATGTAAAAATGAAAATCAATATATTACAAAGCAGGGATTTGTATACATCGAAAGTCTACAATCAACACCATATTGCGCACCATGCAATAAGTTTCCATAGTTTGATCTCCATTTCATACAGAAAATCAAAGGAACAATGGAGATGGCATATGTATATCGCTATAAATATCCAAATATATAAATATTTTATCGTCAACAATACTGTTTGTCCAGTAGACATCAAATTAAACATCTCAAAAAATGTGACACTGTCTCAACACCAAAAGTGTACATAAACATAGTTAACGATAATATTTAAACATAAAAATGGGCAATTTTCAGAATTGATGTTGTACAATTTTCCTATACACTTTGAATGCAGAGAAAAAATCGTTAAGGTTATAGAGGTTACGAAACAAATAAGAACATAAATGCATCCCAAAACCAGACTAGAGAATGCATAACTTTTATTGACATCCACTTATCAAATGCTGTGATAGTTTCCTATTTTTGTGACACTATTATTTCCAACAACAAATATATTCGAACGACGCGATCATCGTGTATCAAAAAGTAAATTCATAGTTACAAAAATTATTTCAGGAATAAGTAGGTACATCAAATGCAAAAGTGAAGAACTTCAAGTAGTTATTCCAGTCCCCTTTTCCGCGGAAACTTTATCCGTGAAGAAGCTCTTCAAAACCATAATTTGACCAATTCCTACAAGAAGAACAATAAAGGCTTCTCCGATGGACCAATACATGACCCTATCATGCAATTCTTCAGCAAACGCGCGACCTTGTACTTCTTTATTGCGGAAATTCGTTTGAAAGTCTTCAACCACACGCAAAGAATCGTGAATTTTAACGCTCGATGATTCCATCTGAAACATAAATGAGAAATAGGCTACATGAAATTAAGCATGATTTGGGGAAAAATCTATATGGGTAATACAGTAGAATCGATACACTTATCCGTTCTACTCGTTCTGATGCAATCATTAATAGTCATTGTTCGCTAGTGCAACCGATACGATGTCATCGTGCAAAATGATGTGTAAAATCATAGTTCGCTGCCACATTCCAGACGTTATCAAAAATTCAGTATTTTGTAGTTTTATTCCGTTTTTTATTCAACAATCAAAATTAGTGGCGAGTCACATCGAAATGCTCCATTCCACCATAAAGCTCACACGACGGCCTTCATACTCAGTGGAGACGCACCAAGCTGAGACGAGCGGTGACGTCAGAAAATCAATTATTAACTTGATTTAATTATTCTCATTTCAGACGTAACATGCAAATGTTTCATTATTTATTTATTTGACGGTTTGACCAGAAGTCGAAGGACAGATCAGATTAATAGCTTCCAGTCAACCATAGACCATCAAAATGCATCAGCCACTGAGTCTGTCTCTACATTTGTGATTTTTACTTTCGTCTAAAACGGCCTCATTTCAGTGGAGCTTCATTTCGCAGTTTATTTTTATATCGATGTTATATATTGCTAAAAATATAGGCTATTTTGCTTTAATCTTGCGGCTTAGAGAACCAGGGTAAACACAGAATTCTGGCAAAAGGGCCTTCATTAAAATTCATATTTCAAGGTGGGAAATTGAAGTAATGATGCTGTTCTTTCTTTTATACGCCAATATATTTCAACGCAAGCGTCGATATCATCAGGGCACATATTATAAAAGTTATAATATATAAAATATTTATAATATGTTCCCTGATGATAACGACGCTTAGTCGTTGAAATATATTGGCGTATAAAAGAAAGAACAACATCATTACTTCAATTTCCCATCTTGAAGCAGAATTATGGGTTGGTAAATGCAGACTGTTTTTGAATTCAAGCGGTCAATCGTTTTATCCCATCTCAATTGTTCACGGCTGGTCTCTACCATTCCCAAACTTCGTCTCGGAGATCTTTACGGACACCACTAATATAAAGTAGCAGATTTTTTCTACCGACCCGAACTTACATACAGCATCGCTAACTACTTGATTGCAACACTCGAAAGATGCAAAGATGTAGAGCCACATTTAAGACTTTGAGAAAACGTGTGAGATAAGAAATCATTCGACAAACTTTTAAGTTGGTCAGTTATTTTGGTTGTTCAGCTGTTGAATTTGTTTTTTTTTCTCTGACACTTCGCGTCAGAAAAGTGCGAAGTTTTTGTTTCGGTATGACTTTTAATAGCGCATCATTAACTACAGACAAAGTTGAACATTCGGTTCTTTTAAATGCAAATAGGAAGATGCACAATAGAGAACCACACTCAAAAATTTGTGAGCGAACGTATGTGCTAACAATTTTTTTGACAATTTTTTAAACTGGTTCAACGTTTCTTTTCTTCAGATTTATAAGGAGGAAACTATCGGTTGCGTTGGTTTTCGTTAATTTGGTTCTTTTTCTGTTGAACTTGGTTCGTTTTTGATATTTCGAGCCTTTTTGTTTTGTTTCTGTATCCTGGCTTTTTCCTGGTGAGCTTCTGGTGGATAAATCTAGTGTGCATTAATTCAGAAACTCCAAAAATGAACAAAAGTCAATACCATAACGTATTGAGAAATTATTAAAAAAACATCATGAAGAGCAGTGACTAAGAGTTTAAGAGATTGAGCGTTCTAAAGTGAAATTTGAGAAGTGGAAGGAAGAAGAATTGCAAAAGAGAGAAAGTGGACCTGCTGTACATATACAGTAGCTACCTGTGAAAGAAGAGATGCTTTTAAGAAGGAAGAGTCCTGGGGACAGCAATGTGATACTTGGGAACGGGTTGATTGGGAACTGGTTGTAAGTGATAATTCACGAGGGAGAAAAAAGGAAAAGGAACGGCACGAAGGTGTGGTAGGAAGATGAACTGAGGAGAATGACAAAGGGGCGAGAGAATCAAGTGCACGAGCTCAAAAAGATATTGAATATCAATATTATTGAAAGAGAGAAAAAACAATAGCTCTATACCTGGAGGAAAAGGTACGGATGGAAGTGATAATGAAGATTTTTTGGAAAATCTAAACTATGAGGAGGAGACAAATGCAGAGAAGTATTTGAAGTCAAAAATGCTGAGAACCTGGAGAACAGTGAGAGAAGGCGACCCTCCAATTAATACTAAAGAATAAGAATATGACAGGAATTGCTTTAAGAAATGCTAGGAAGCTAGATAGACCAAGCAAATTTCCCGAGTATAAATTAGGGTTGCGATATTCAAAATATGTTTTAAATATGATTAAAAAACAATGTTTTCAAAATGCTTTTTAAAAATGGTTTGCATTTTCCCTGTAAATGACGTCCTCTCTTTTTTCGATTTACAATCCAACAATTCTTAAGACTAAACAACCCTATGAAGAATATAATTGAGAATATTTGAAAAAATCTGCTATATGGTGTTATAATGAATGGCCACCTGATATTCAGGCCTTCTTTTCAGAGCAGGAAGGATAGACAGTCCAAAGCAGTAATGTGTGAATGAACATAATGGCGGTAGAGGGGTAGGAGTGAATGAAGACGAAGATGCCTGTAAGATGGATCTAAGAGGCAAGACAGTAATAACCCTGATCGGTATTCATTTTTCATATAAATTCAACGGCATGCAAGTTACATTTTGTAAAAATGAAAAAATATGGTTGGTTAAGTAGCAGATGGTCTTAAATACCGTTGAAATTGATTATTAGCAGGTTTTCATGTCAAAATGCCTAGGAAATTATTCAAACTGCAAGCACACTTAGTTGGACATTTATTAAACGTGTTTGTTACTGTTGCTTTCGTCCCAGATTTTTATCTTTCGTTTTTTCTTGTCACGACTTTTCGTTTTCGTTTACTTATAGTTGAAATTTCATTATTTTTTGATAGTTGAAAGGGGCTGAAAGTATTAAAAAGAAAGTAATACAAAATGAATAGTTGTAGACAAATTTATTGAAATCGGCAAAGTCTATCATTGCAAAGTTACTGTAATGGCTATCAAGACAATGTTTAGTTGCATCTAAAAACGGACTCCCTTTCTAAGTACTGTCCCACAGGCATGTATATTCCACCCCAGATAAAAACACCGGCTTGAGAAAATAGCCTCCCTTTCGTGTGAATGAACATAATTCACAATTCGTGACTTCATTCTCGAAGATTAAGTGGTCGCAAAGCGCACTCCTCGGTCTCCCAGTCAGAACACTAATGCCGGTTTCACAGGGAGCAATCAGCAAGGACCATTTATCAAGACAGATTTGGTAACCATCCATCAACTAGTGGCAACCTACGCGTCATCATCACATCAGCGTCAACGCCTTTCTCACATGTCATTCTAGGTGTAGTATTACTGATGCGGAAAGTCACAGATTGAATCGCTGCCAGTTACACTATATTTAGGCCTACTGTAGTATGCAACTTGTAATTTGTCGCATTCCGAGAGTTTATCTGCGATCATGCCTATTCATTTCTAGATCTTAAGTACTATTTTGCATAACGACACGAAAATGTCAAGAAGTTGTTGTTATTGCTTTCATTTTTTGATAGTTTTCATCGAAGATAACAATACTAGTATATGTAAGGTATTATTGTAAGTATTCCGAGCTAATGCAAATGTATTCTCGGCTCGCTAATTAACAAAACTTGAAGATACATTCAAGTTAAAGGCTCACTATGTTTTATATTTATATTATTTTCATTGAATTGGTAGAGATCACTTACAAGACTTATTCAAGTATACACTTAAGTTTTCATTTGAAACAGAGTCAAAGCCCTGTATTTGAGCATTAATATTCGTATATCACAAAAATCATGCCTAAATGTCGCGCAAATCAATTAATGCTGAATTTCCATAGCTGTCTCATTGTTACCACACGGAAAGGCAAACAAGAAATTGAATTGTAAGTCTTAAATGTCACTCGACGTCGGTTTCAACAAATTAATAGAATTTTTATATTATATAGTATATTATATTACATAGTCTTCTGTCTTAATATAAGTTATGACAGGACGAGCTAATACGTCGACTTTAGTGACAAATTCAAGCAAATGCTTCCTGCATGTGGCTTTCTGTGTTCATAGAGTCTATGCCTATTTCAACACAAATTCGCTTGCGGTTACGGTATGGTGGACTTATATACTGGGACAAATTATAAGTGTATGCTATACTACTGCTTTTTAGTCTTCAACGACAAGTAGACATTTGAATGGTTTCCACGCTTTCGCGCAGTTTGTAGTCTTCACATTATCCATTGTTTTTGAGCTGCTGAAGTCGGAGCCACTACAACATTGACACAGTTGACCCTACTATATGATTATAGTTGATTGTATATATGATTATACTATATAATTATGCTATTCAGTGATGACCGACTGATCCCCTTTTATGAGGAAAAATGCACTTTTCAAGCAAGTCGATGGTGTCTCGATGGGAGTCCACTTGTACCGCTTTACGTCAATTTTTTACGAGTTCATTAGAAAACGAAGTAATACCAGAATTCTCTGATGACGTCATTCTTTACAGGAGGTATGTCGACGATTCCTTCCTGATTTTGAACAAGAATTCAAGTATCAAACAAATAAAACAAAAGCTTGAGGAGCATTCCTGCTTGAAATTCACCCATGAAAACGAGGCAGATGATGGGTTGAATTTTCTTGATGTCTTTGTCGGTAGAAACGGTTCTCAACTGACAACCTCAGTTTACAGAAAAGCGACAAGTTTTGGTGAGCGCCTCAATTATGAAAGCTTTGGACCAGAAACATACAAACGCTCTCTAGTTCTATCATATCTCCACAGAGTTTACAGTCATTGTTCCAGTTGGCCTGCATTCCACCAAGAAATAGTCAGAATTAAGCAAATACTTGTAAACAATGGATACCCCCCAAAGCCTAGTTGAAAACATGGTTCGACCATTTCTCAAACGAAAGGATGATCAGAACAATGCGAACAATGAAAAAGGTGAAATAATATTTTACTATCGAAGCCAGTGGACGTCAACTTCAATTGTCGAGGAAACACGCTTGAACAAAGTAATAACGACAACTGTGAGTCCTACGAGTTATACAAACAAAATTAAACTCAGAATCTATTACAAAATGACACGGTTGCAGGACATATTACAAAACATTAATCCGTTTAAAGGAGTTAATCACCATATTGTATACCAATTTCATTGTCCGTCTGACGAATGTAATGACGTCACATACATTGGCTATACAACAAACACACTCACACACAGATGTCAGCAGCATATGTCAAATGGATCAATAAAATCCCACTTGTCAACACACAAAAACATCAAACCAGGCTATAAACTAATAGAAACAAAGACAAAAGTAATTGCTAAATATAACTTCAAAAAAGACTTGGAAATTGCCGAAGCCCTGCTGATAAAAGAACATCAACCGATCCTGAATAAACAAGATCAATGATAAGTAATTTGAATTGATTATGGTGATTCATTTTGTAAGAAATTGACGAAAATTCCCGATTTTCAAATGCAGTGTTTTGCGAATAATTCGTCACCCTTCGGGACATACAAAAATGGCGAATTAACAGCATAAATAAATTTCCGTAATTAGTGTCTTCAAAACTCGTGTATTTGTGTATCATGCATTCGCAACTGATTCTTTCCCGTTAAATCAAGCAAATTATTTCTACAGCTAATGTCTATTGACGGTTAAACGACCCTTTCTGTAAATACTAGGCAAATGATCAAGATAGGTCTGGCCAGACCGAGCATTGTCTATATCTTTCACAAAATCTTCTATGAATCATCCCTATTGAATTAAAGTATCAAAAGCAATATCTGAAATTTTACATTTCCATTGGTCCATCAGTAAATTGCCGTCTCATAGTCGTCTACATCAATAAATTGTTGCAATCATAAATGCTTTTAAACCACAATATTAATACAATCATTGGATTGACAAAAGATGTTTGTGTGTTCCAACCAAATGCTTCGACACATGTGTTGAATGCTTCGTCTAACTGTCTCTTCTATACCAAAACTCTTTACAAATTTCCGCTAACAAGAATTTTGTAATAGCGATAAAATGGGAATATGTACGATTTTCAGGTTTCTTGACGAATTAAGCGCAGAGATTAATATGAAGATTTGCGATCTGGGGATGGAAAAAGTGACGAATTAGGAATTAGAGGTTACGAATTATCCGTGCGTTTTACAATGTGCAACATATGAAACTTATTCGGGGAATGGGAAATGTGACGAATTAAGTGAAATGGCGAATTATCCGGAAAACACTGTAGTACTTTTGGTCAAATGGCCGATGTTCCCATGGTCCAAATTTGATAGAATTAGGACTGGCTATCAGAAATAAGTAGAATCTAAAAGTCACGAAAAGCTAGAGTCGTAGCAATCATACATGTAGTTTTTTGAGTAATATCAAATAATGTCTCGGAGGGATTGTATTTCATCAGGAGATAAAATCAGCCAAACATTAGATTGTGAAAGTCAACAACTGAGCGTAATTATGCATAAGATTCATAGATTTCCCAGGGTCAGTTATAATTACAATGAACTATTAAAATTGATACATCATAATTTCTCAACAGTCATGCGAGAGAATATACTGAATTATCAAATTTAAGTTCGTTTTATCAGTTTGCAAATAACTTACTTGTGTTAAAGCCGTTGGTTTGTCACCCAGTGCTTCAGCTAATTTCTTTTCTGGTCCAACTTGCCAGTCAAAATACACTATTTTGTGCGTGAAAGTAGAGAACTCATTTGAAAAACAAACTTGATAATCCCCAGAAACTGAAGGAGTGAATTCATGCGTGTCGTACTGCTTCTTCTCCACTTTGTAGATTTGTTCTCCATTAGGACCAGTTATTATCACGTCGACGTCATATTTACCACCAGTAATAACCTGTAAGAATAAGTGACAACAATAGTAGCATTCAAGCACAAGACATTAGATAGTAGACACTTTTTTGATTATTCACCGATATCTTGAAAACCTCTCACCGCGGCATATATACATGTATATTAGTCATGGAAAAAATGCAGTACAGTCGAACCTCTACATAGTGAATTTCAAGGGACCAGATGAAAAAATTCACTATAAGGTTTTTTAAAATTTGAGGTTATATTGGTTTTAAAGTAAGCATATAAAGTCAAAACAATGATATAAAATCATTAAAACAAATTTTACAGGGGTAATTTCCAGTAATGCTGTATTGCATGATTGTATCACAATGTCATGCTAATGTAGGATGATGAGGTTATGAGACTTATTATATTTATAAGAATTAGACTTATTATAAGACTCATCATTACATGATGAGGTTATGATGTAATGATGAGGTTATAAGACAGTTGTAGATGCCTGCTCAAAGTTTATGATCTGAAGACAGCTGTCAAGAGGCAGTGCAAGTGAAATATGATGTCAATTAAATCAAATGTTTTGTCTACTTGATCCTCCAAAAGTCTAAATTTCTCTGTGGGACTTCCCAGGGTGTCTACTACATCAGGAATTTTCAAATCCAGGAGATATCCACGATATCCAGGAGACATCAATGCAAAAATTAAGGAGATTATCAAAATTTTTATGATAGTCATAAAATGACCATCTCGTGTTATCGCCATTTTAACAGTGCCGCCACCTACTAGTACATATATTTCGTATTTCTTTTTTTGCTGTTTCTTTTGTGTCTAATAGAACGCCTGATTTCAAAGCATTAATCATAAAATCGTAAAATCGCTTTGTCTGATTAAAGCCTAAAAATAACGATGCTATATTTTTCGAACACTCAGTTAAGAAACGAATTACACTTTTATCTGGTTTTCAAGCGGTCACTAACTAGTCTTCAATTTTTTGAGTACCGTAGCTTGATCGTCAAGTTCACACTGTTTCTCTTTTTTGATCGACTTTATATTTTCAATCTTGTTCAATTCACAATCCAGTTCAGCAACACCTTTGCCTTTCTTAGCTTGCTGATCTTCATTCCTTTTTAGTTCGAGTTCCATTACACGTGCGCCGGGATGAACTCTTAACCGATTCGATCAAAGAAACAGTTGGCGAACATGCAGAACCCCTCCATAATATTTAATGGTGTTATGGACCACACGTTGCGCCAACATGGAACTCTCATGAAGATTCTCTATTAGCATATCCTTGTTTATGCTGAAACCACCTCCTACTGCCGCTTGAACATAGAAAAGACCAAAACCTTCCTTACTACTGCCCACAGGTGTCGAAAACTTCCTTTGTTTCGTAGATGACTGCAGTAGAGGTTGTCCAATCGATGTTTGTCGATGTCAAGTTAACATTACGCAGCTAAATTGTGGTATTAATAATGCATTACCAATGAAATTTACATGAAGTTCCTACTTCCTTAGATCAGATTGTATAAAGTCGTAATATTCCTGCTTCGCCGAATCAGCCTGAGATACATAAATGCAGTTGAAATCGATCATTCTGTTCAATAAAATGTCAAAATGCTTTTCGCAAAGCGCTGAAGACTAAGTTAAAATGACAAGCGGAGAGAGTGATGAAGCGTCTTGAACAAAATTGTGTTTCAGCGGACCTCAAGTATTTTATCCACTATCGCGATAAAGCAATAGCGAGCGGCTTGACCGAACTCCAGCATTCTGCGTGGATGAGAATTCTTTGGGATGCTGCGTTTGGCTCCGAATTCCAGATCCACTTGCGATATTTCCTTCAGATTTGCATCGTTATTCATATCAAGTCTCAGATTTTTTGGAAACGTTTGTCCCCACCGGGAATAACCGATGCCTCAACGAATCTTTTCAATGTATCTGTGACAAGACCCATGAGAAAAACGTGTAAAAATGGAATCATAGGCTTGTCGTGTAGAAACCGCCGTAGAAGTGGCTCAAACTGAGATGCTAGGGAATTGAAAAATTCAAAAAATGCAGCTTAGATGCAAGAAATGGGTCATTGATTGCAACAACGACTGTTGAGAATGATGCTACATGAGGTTGAGGTTTCACATCGACGCAATATTTCTCAATGTTCGGCAGAATCTCTGTTGCTCTGTTACATACATCTTTGTTTCGTACCTAACGGCATTTGCAGAAAGACTTAGGAAATGTAGTTGAATCTGTAATATGTGTAGCCAATAATCAGCCCTGTATGCAAGAGAATCTTTGAAAAGGTAGTACATGCCTTGCAGTACACGGTTGACAAATCCCAAGTAGCTTTTTCAATACATGCTGCAATGCTCCACTCGCGCACGAAATGTTCGATTATCTACCTGTTTGGAGCA
Organism: Prostheceraeus crozeri; assembly: GCA_907163375.1. Classification (NCBI taxonomy): domain Eukaryota; kingdom Metazoa; phylum Platyhelminthes; order Polycladida; family Euryleptidae; genus Prostheceraeus; species Prostheceraeus crozeri. Next base: position 25,178 of record CAJQUW010009701.1, on the reverse strand, counting down.
ATTCCTTCCCGCACTCGTGCTGAAATTCTTCAGAATATCTTAGGCGAAATGAAAGATTGACTTCCATGCTGATATCTATTCCATGCAATAATCTATCGAAGACATCGACAAATAAGCTACCAATTTTATCTAATGCTTTATTGACACTTTCAAATATGTTTTCAGCCTTCGAGTGAGTGAGAAATACTACCGTTGAAATATCTACTGCACAAATCTTGATGTTCCCTTTGAACAATTTTGTTTAATTCCTCATCGAAAGATATACTAAACTCCGTACACATATACTCTGGGTAGTATCTCTTTCTGAAAATGTGGAGATAATCCGAAAATCACAACGTAGCCTAACTTATCCTTGGCCACTTGGAAGTTGTCAACAACAGGGTAGTTGAACAACAGGCGCTTGAAATATAGATTGTTGATCATCACATGATCGTTGTGAACGGCGTTTCTCTACCATATCCATGGCGAAAATTATTTCTGCTTTGACATGCTTCAATTTTCATAGCTGCTGTAATAGGAGCCGTTCTCAGTTCCGGGTAGAAATCTGTAATTGTAGAAATTTCACTTGTGTGCAACATTTTTATCTGCATCGTGTGACCACTCCGACGAACAAGATTCAGTAACTGATAGTCATTGAATGCTGACGAGAGCAACTACAAAATATGAGTCGCTAATCTGCTTTCGAAGTCTGAGACATCGACTGCGTTTGAAAATTCATGTATATGAAAAAAAGCTTAAATTAACACATGCAACCTGAAACAAAAAGAAAACACCCACGGACATTAGTTTACGTTAGCAAACGAAATAGAAAAGCACGAACTAATATAAAGTCACAGAAAAGCATAATTACATTTTATTTACATTATTGTTAACGTTAAGAATGTAGCTCAGAACGTTTTTCACAACTTCTAATTTCGACGAAATCAGGATTTATCCAGGATATCCAGGCCTTGTAGACACCCTGCTTCCCTCAAAAATTCTGGAGTTAGGCGTTAAATGTCACAGTGGGACATAAAACACGAGCCTAGCTGTGTGCATCTACCCCAGGGCAACAGGATTTGTAAAAGAAGCTACAGAGCCATGCAGACTACGGTATAGTTGATCGCTCGAAAAAGCTGTATACTGGTATATATAAATTTGCGAAGGTCAATAGAAAATCATTCCTTATCAGATGGTGCCTTGTGATGAACCGAAATTCCCTTCAGTCGCTCAGATCGAATAAAAGTTGATAGTTTTAACTGAGAATGTTTCATAGATAATGATCATACCGATATGTTGTTAAATGAAAATCCAATTCCATTGGTGAGCAAGTATATCTGAAAACCGATGGTCACTGTGATGCAGTTTGGGCTGGCCCACATTACACAACCACAGTAATTTCGGCAGTTATTAGTTGAAGTGAATGATGATGGAGTACTGAGCCATATTTCCTTCATTCGCCGTGTTCCGCTAAATACCAGTAGTAGTGATGACAATTTTCTTGAAAACACGACAGCATTAAATTGGTAATGGAAACATTACAATGATGATAGTAGCACCTAGCTGAACAAGATGAGAATATTGAAAATAATAACAGTCTAGAAGAGAATAATTCATGGAGGCTTGATGGCAATGTTAGTGCTGTCGATGATTCAGTCATGATACTGCTGAACATGATTTGAATAATTTACAGCATTCTTTGCCGGACTTATGATCGATACGTGCTATAGGCCTACGTACCCGAACACGGACTACCTATGTGAGTGACAATTATAGCTCATAATTTTAGTTGGTTCTTAATTACTAGGGATATAATTTGTGCAAAAGATCAATGTAAATGAATTCTGTGAAATTTTGTTTTACTGCATGAAGTATTTTATTTGTAATGGCAACGCAAATTGATTACTTGGTAACCAGAACATCTGTAAAAATTTTAGTATTGAAAATCCTTAGCAACCTGTTACCATCCAGGGGCGGATTTAATGGGGGAAGGAGCGGCCGCCCCTCTATGAATTTAAGTATAGTAGTAAAATTGCTTTTTAGTTCCGCTGATAACGTTCTCGTCAAAAAATTCACTAATGGAGTACTGAACGAAAGTTGCATTTGTTGCCCATTCACACATTATGATTGTTCTTAATTTACGTGAATCTCTCAAAGTTTCTATTAATGTTGACTACTAGCCTAATTAAATTTCCACTTTCATCCTTCATCTGTAGACGATGCGGCAGGGACAATGATGCAAGTGATTATGTCATTGACAGATAAGTGCAATTGCTTGATCCTCTCCAACTTCCTGTGTCAGAATTTAATGTGTCTTTAATGATATTTCGTGAAATGGGAGAAGAGATCCGCATGTAGTTTTATGCATGCAGTTCTATGTAGTTTTGCTTTTTGTCGGTAAATGAGATGTTCAACATCATTGTTCATGACAATATAGAGGCGATTTCGCGAGAATCATCGCGGATTTCCTCTTGAGATAACACTTCCTGTTCGGAGAAAATTTGCAATGCAATGTCCGACGGCTGTTTAATCGACTAACTGAAGAAAATTAGGTGAGTCTGATCCGTGCGTAAATGCTTATCACTACATTTTCCAATCAACATGTTCAAAATCAGATTCTTACATTTCATTTGTTCGCCGAAACACAGCCTGACTTATAAGCACATGTAGGCGCATGTGCACCCATTTGTGCACACGTGAAGGGTCAATCTATCATACTGACTGACTTGTTAAACTTTGTGCGTCTATAGTTGTTCTCAGTCATTTTTTAATTGAACAGTAAGTATATTTATGAATTTTCAATGTCACGAAATGATGAGATCTCAATCAAAGTTGGTGATGCATATATACAATATGGAGTAACCTCCACAGCGGCACTAGAGCCCTGTCGCTGCGTCGTTTCTGACAACAGATTCGACTTACTTCGACGTGACAACCCTCGGCCCCGGGAATCATTCCTGGGTGGTTGTCTTTGGTGGGAATGCGTTAGAGTAACGCTGAACGAAGGAGTCGGAAGAAGAAAAACTCACGGGCTTAGATGCACCACCGACTTAGCCATTAGCAGTAGGATGTCCCCTTGTTAAGCTGGCCACATTAACAACTTAGTAAGACTTTTCCGCCCCTACCTTGATCTGATGACCTGTCTGGGGGTAGTGTTGAATGCAGCGACTTCGACAGTCCGTGAATCTAACGGGTACCCTGACGGAATAACCACCCGAGAAAGACCGGCCTGATAGATGAGACTGAAGTTTAATGCTGCACTCAATTCGCCAGCAGTTCCGATCGTGAGACGGTGGTTCCATCTCACCTTGAGGGTAGCAGGCCTGTGATTAGCCGATGAAAAAAATTGAGGATTTTTTTGCAAAAATTTGAGGAATGGAAACGGAGCCTAATATGATAATTACAAGAAAAACTAAAAATTTTAGAACGGATTTTGGGCCAAACTTCAAATCATGAAAGTCACAACGAAGAAGGTAACCCAAGGGTTGACCACACCCCACTTTTTGAGATTGTGTATATTGCAAAGGAATACTGACTTAGTCATAATCACTTCCCGCGTTATTACGAAATCAATTAGTTGCCTCAAGTATTATCTGCTTAGAATATGTCGAACAGAAGATGTCAGATCAAGCTGCTGATATCGCTCTGCTTCACACTGTCGTCTCCAATTCAATTATGCTTGTCAGATTTGTAAACTGTAATTTTTTTGAATGTAGGATATATCCTCAACCACATGCATCTGGGGCTTTGCAACGATTAATTTTCACGGACTTTAGACAAATTTGGGAGGAGAGTAACCGATAAGTATAGAAAGCTTAAAATCGTTGACGGAATGCTTGTGACTCAAAAAAAGTCAGTAATTTATCATGAAGGATATGCCACATTACACACTAATTTATTAATATCACTTTATACTGCACAAGTTTTGGTGGCTCTTGTTTATCTGTTAGCGTTTGATCATATCGCTCCGATCTACATTCAAATGAACATGAATTCTCTCATACAACACAAAACAAGTGTCGGGAACAGGCTTGCCAGTTGAGTTGTTGGTCTCACACAGGCAAAGAGTGAAAGATTATCACCTCTATTCGCATGAAGTTGCGCAGTGATATTGACGTCCACATCTTGCAGTAGACCCAGGTTGAAGATCTACCAACCCAGTACTATGTGGTTCAATGTCTTAATTAATCTAAGTTCACATACAACGATAAGCAATGTGTGCACTAATTTCACACCAACCTATGTTCAGCAAATTATGAAAACGATCTATAAGTGAATAATTCATCCAGGATAAATGTCGGTCTCCAGACCCTGGAAAATGTAGCTGCAAAAAGACTCATGAGATAGCAGAGCTTTATACGCTTCCAACCCCGGCACGCTAGTGACCAGGAGGCACGTAGACACTAAATTTAGGGACCATCCGCTTTACCCCGTCGGATGTGTTCGTGTTCAGCGGAAATAAAATGGAAGAGAGTGAGTGAAACAAACGCTTCAGTTGATAAGAGCACTGAAATCCAAGTGGGCTGGGCTACCTATATGTTATCATATAATGGATATGGAAGATCGATATCCTTAAGTTCTTTAAGAAGTACAGGCATGTATTTGGCAGCCATTTAGTCGCAGAAACATATAAAGAAGGTTGTGGCAAAGGTCAAGATAATTAATGAAAATAATTGAATGTGCATTTTATTGTTGGAATTCTAAGCAATATTATGTAGTTAGAAGTAAAAAATTGCAGTGTTCAAATATACAATTTCTGTAGGTTAATCGCAGTGTTTCACTCATTAAATACGTGAAAGCATTTAATGAGTGAGTTCGACAGACAACAACTTCGGACAACTTCTCTGCTTAGCAAAATAAGTCCAGACGAACCGGAACATCTGCAGCCCTGTAGCTTGCAGAAATGAAAACGATATTCAACGTATTCAACGTAACAAAATTAAAAAAACAAGCTAACGACTGGTTAATTTTTGATGTGCTAAATATGACATGGCTAAAAGAAAATCATTATATCCTAAAATGTCTAGAAATTTAAAAATACTTACTAGAAGGACAAGCAACGGTTCTCCTCTCCTCATGTGGAATGAATTGGTGAGTAAGTCGCTCTTTTCAAAATTATGTTTGCGCTTATATATTGAAAAGATTCTGTTTAACAGTCTCCCCATTCAGATGATAAAAGGACAGGTCTGTTTCCAATCAAAATATCAGATCTAGCTAGCACAGCGGGATTACGCTACCTAAAATCTACTAAGTGTGTGAGAGAAAAATCATTAAGTTATAAATCATGAGAGAAGAAAAAGAAAAGAAATAAATCATGAGTGATTCATGATTAGCAGCATTGGATGTAGGGTACATGTTACAGGATTCTATCTTAGCTTCTTGTTTGGAAGTTTACATATCATCACCATTCGACAAAAAACAATACATTATCCGACATTTAGTCTGTAGTGTGTCGCATTTAAGGAATTTCTCATAGTTAAGCTATATTTGAGGAATTTTTGAGGAATTTGAGGAGTAATCACAGGCCTGGGGTAGTTAAGTTAAGTATTAAGGACCAAAACATACTTGCAAAATATCAGTTATTCAGTGATACTGTGTTTTCACATTACAGGCAAACTATGTCAAGCGAGAATCTATTTCCTCCATCGAAAAGGCTCAAAATAGCGACTCTAGATGATTTCATCATTTCGAAGCCCAACACTGTTCGACATGACGCTCCTTCTACCAGTTCTACAGAAAATGATAAACCTGGACGAAAAGTTCATTAAAAAACCCACGACAGCAGATGAAGCTATTGTAAAAACTGACAGCAATATTGGTCTCTATACTCTCCAAGAGATCAGAGAATTGACAGAAGTACAGAAATGCAATTTATTGACAAAACAGTGGTATCCTCCTGAAGGCTACGAATTTCCACACTCTCTTAAAGGAGTAGGTGATAAGACAGAAAAACGTTTTGTCAGTCACAAACACCTAAAAAACGAAGAAATTTCATCATGGTTAGTATTATCGAATGTAAAGAAAGGACTGTTCTGCAAAACTTGCTGTGTAATGCAAGATTTTAATAAGGTGGAACAATATGGTCAATTCAAAGCCAGAAAACTAGCCTCAGAGCCACTTTGCAATTTCAAAAATTAACCGGGAAAGATGGAGCGCTAACTTGCCATTCTCAAACTGACTTTCATAGGTCAAGTTTCTTAGCTGCTGAAAGCTAAGAGCTGCGCGATCGCATACTTGACAAAGAGTAAAATAGATCTGTAAATGAAAATCGCTTGCAATAATGTTATGTGGTCAGCATAATATACCTCTCCTGGGACATCGAGATGATGGAACGATAAACTCGGAGAACACTGTGAATAGAGGAAATTTTAAGGCTATTTTTGCCTACCGCGCTCTTGGCGATAACAACCTATCACAGCAATTAAAAACTGTAGATCCAATGCAACCTACATTAGCAAAACAACACAAAATGAACTGATAGGCATTATTGGTAGTACGATCAAAGAAAAATTGTCAAATATATTGATATAACACAATTTTTTTCAGTTATCTTGGACGAAACTACTGACATTGGTAACATAGAAGAAATGTCCATTGTTGTTCGTTATGTTGATCATGAAGATAGTAGCATTAAAGAGGAGTTCATGGGATTCTATGATTTCTTCCACCACTTGAAAGTAACCGATAATGGATTGGATCCCGAACTTTCCCTGACAGGAAAGAAATTAGGACAGATTGTCGTGCACAACCTAACAAAATTAGGCTTAAATTGTGACAATTTAGTTTCCATTGGTACAGATGGTGCATCTGTTATGACGTCTTTGACATGTGGAATAACCCAAGAAATTAAAAAGCATTCCCCAAAAGCCGTTCACTCCATTTCTGCTAGTCACTGTTTGAATTTAACGCTATCAAAGGGCACCGATAGTTCTGTTATTCGTAACTGTTTGGGAACAATCCAAAGAACATCAAAATTCTTTCACAAGAGTCCCAGACGCAATGCAGTTCTTCAGAAGAACCTGGCTAATTCAAAAGTTTCTAACTTGAAATCTGTCTGTGAAACTAGGTGGATTGATAGGCATGACGCTGTTCTGCTATTTTTTCAGTTACTGCCATCGATTGTTTCAGCTCTCGAAGAGATTTCTGAATGGAAATCGTGGGAGTCGTCAAATCTTGCATCGAATCTTCGGAATAATATCTTGACCATCGAATTTATTAGTTCTTTATCTCTTCCTAATAATGTATTGCCATTGTCGCTACCTCTGGCACGCAAGCTTCAATCTATTGAAATGGATTTGTTTGCCGCGCTGATCCACAATGACAACATAATTGGCGAATTGGAGTCAATGCGAAGTGATGTGGAGCAAGTTTTTGAATCGATTTTTGAAGAAATCAAAGGTAAATAGTATACATATTGGAGCCTTGGATTTTGCATGACATTTTTCAATTTCAACAGATAAATGCGATGAACTTGGTGTTCAAATCACTCAACCGAGGACAACGTGCAGGCTAATTCATAGACAAAACGCTTCCTCGGCAAATCCGATGGAGTGAGTACCTCAGGAAAAACTTATTATTTTATTGGATAATTTGTTGATCGATATGAAATCAAGAAGTGGTCCACTGGAAAGAAGATTTTCATTATTGTCAAGGCTTGTTCCTCATACACTAACCTGAGGTAAGCCTACATCTCATAGAAACCTTCCTCACCAAGAAACTAAGTAGCATTTGATCTATATTTTCAGATCCAACAAATGATTTTGTTAAGGAGTGTGCGCACCTCTATTAGGACCTTTTGACCGAGTTAGGTCCTGGGACTGCCGAAAAGTTGATGTTGGCCGAGGTGAAATTGTGGAGGCGTCAGTGGAATGGAATTCCCAACCTGCCTAAGACAGCTATTGACAGTTTGAGGGAGTGCTCAGATAATTTTCCGAATATAAGGAAATTGTTGCGAATTTTAGTGACTTGCCCAGTAGCGTCTGCTGAGCGTTCCTTCAGTTGTCTCAGACGTTTGAAAACATGGTTGCGCTCTCAAATGGGTGAGTAAAGACTTTCCGGACTTGCACTGATGCACCTGCATCCGAACATTTCAATTCCTGTTGAAGAAGTAATCGACACGTCGATTGAACTTTACATTTGAAATATAAATACAGAAATAAAATTCATGTTATTTCTTCTAATGTAGTACTTAGAGACATGGTAAGATACCTTCAACAGAGGTCAATTTTCCACCATCCTAATATGTATTGTGTGACCGCCCCCCCTATGATTTATTCCTAGATCCGCCATTGGTACCATCACAAGTTTTTTACGGTATTTGAATGAAATGTTACGTATTAATCGAATGAATATACCCGTGATGAAGAACTGTGATTTTGCCTGAAGTACTTTGCCTAGGCAGCTACAGCAAAAAAAATTGTGTTATATCGAATTAACGAACATACACAACAACATACTTTAGAAAGGTGAAATTCAAGATGAGACGTAGATGTAATGAAATGCAACAACCTGAGTCAGAAAATTATTTGCCGAGAAGATCAAGTCGTGCTAAAATATATACCGAGGGAATGAGATACTAAGTGTTTGAAATGCACTTTAAGGTTCATAAACCAGATTCGTCAGTTGCGAGTTTGCATAACGAAAGTTCGGTTTCCTCAAAAGGGTTTAGGTGTTCAACTGCCTCATCAAAATTGATTAAAATGCTACTGCTAAGTTAGAAGCCAAAAAGGCAGAATTAGTAGCTTTTGAAATGAAACCTTGAAAATTTGAAGGCGGAACAAAAACGGGTTTTAGATGAACAGGAGAGCAAATTGTCTGAGAGGTTAAAGTTGCTCAAGCAAAGGTAGACACCTATTTTCGGTTGCTTTCTGACGATGATTTTCGCAGTGTTAGGAGCAAAAGTACTGTTGCTCAAGTCTCACAATCTCATAGGCCTACAGATATTCGAAGCTTCGATAAGGCTCTGAATGATGCTGTAAAGATAGAGCCTAGTGAAGTGAATAATGCATATGACTCTTCAATCAATAGCTTAGCCAAGGCTTTGACAGATTCAGTGAACCTATGTAGGATGCCAGTTCCTGAGCCACCAATTTTCGAATGAATATCCCCGTGATGAAGAACTGTGATTTTGCTTGAAGTACCGTGGCAGCTAAAATCAATAATGTCGAGAAGTATTAGTAAGAAGATAATGATAACCTAAATGATTGAGAGCAGAGTTGGAATGAGCTCTCAAGCTATTTCAGAAGCATTCATGATATTCATCTGTTGAGATCTGATAGATATCCAAAAGCGATTGAATTGACTTCTATGATAATTTAATGATTGTACAGGTAGAGGTTATGTGAGTTTGGAGTCATATTTGAAAAGTTTAGTAAAACTTGAATTTTTAGAGTTTTGAATCATTATTCAGCATCGACTCAGATTTCGCATTTTATATAAAAGCAAAATAATTGAAATTTGAAGGAAAGGAGTTGGACGCTTATGGGTAACTCTCATCACTGTTTCTCCAAAGATAATTAATTACAATTTCACATCATATCTGACAATAATGAAAAATAAACGAAATGACCCAGTGACAAGCTTGAGAGAGAGAGACAAGATAGGTCTATTTAAAATGCTCATTTGGAAATAGATCTCCATATTGTAGGCGTACTCTCAGATTAAGTAAGTGACATAGGTTATAACTAAACTAACTAACTATAAGTAAGTCATCAGATTGTAACTGTCAGGCTGACATCAATCCATCTCAATTATTCAGAGGCTTAAGTACGTAGACATACAGCACAGGCAGAAAATTCATTGTTCTCAACATCAATTTATTGCAAGGAGTCACCCGGCATATTCAACAAAAAGGTGTCAAGCTAGCATTTTATTTCAGTGCAGTGGACTACTAACACCATATACCGTTATCTAATTGAATTCCTGCTTGTGGAATTAAGAGTTCATTTCACATTCGACTGCCAGATCAAGATCTAGTCCATATCAAGTCGTACATAGAGACCAAAAATAGCATAGAGACAAAAAATCCTTCGAATAAAGAAGATACAACTTTGAAGCTTTTGCATTAAATAAGGATGAACTAACGCATATGAAATGATTGACAGGTGATACTTACCTGAAACTCAAAGACTGATTTGACCTTTTCTTCCAATTTTTGAAAATAGCATGATTTATCACGGTCTGGTAATTCAAATGTTAATTCTGTGTTCCTAACAAGGTGGAGAAAGATGAAAAATAAAAGTGAACGAAGCGTAATTTCTGATTTCACGACCATCATCCACGCATATGTGATATTTTGAATTCTCTGCCACGCCAAGTTCAACATCATCAAACTAATGCGGAACAAACAAACAACTAGACAGTGACTTGCGGAATCTGACTTTTCGTTTTGCTTAAGAGACTGCAAAAGATTGCAGCTGTTTGTTGCTGGTAACACTAGTTCTTGCTCAGGCACCGACTTATCAATGATGTCACCACTAACTATACACCATAATCAAGCAATATTTAGGTTCTTGTCTTCTGTCAACATAATTTGTTTATAGACAAATGGCATCAATTATGAATCTTCGCGAATTCCATCAATGAAGCATCGATGCCTCACTGCTGTCAAATTGTCAACCACTGGAAGCCGACTTCATCCCGGCACTGTTGCTGTGGTGGTCCTTTGGGTGCTTTCAGCAAAGATATTTCGTTCTAAGTATGCATGTCCGTTACAATCAACGTTCATAGCACAATGTTATAGCTTTGTTATTCTACTGAACACTAGTGCTAAATATCTTTGTACAGGAATGTGGAATTTTATTTCCTTGACTGATTCATTCCTCAATGAAAGACTTCTAGATTTTATCAATTTAAGCTGACGGGTAAATTGAGTGCATGAAATGTTTCATAATGTCTCATGTAGTGATGAAGATATCCATAGACGTCGGATCACATTATTGGGATACTGTGATAGGATTAGGATAATGTGTCCTAATAATGTAATCCGATTTCTATGAAAATGTCCTATGTAGGGGGATATGGAGCGCTCCATTTCACCACTTTGATAGGCAATCAGTGTCTGCGTCAGTTAAGCAAATTTGTTTGACCAAAACAATCCTACCTATATCCTTATTTAATCTATATCAGCTGTTGACTTTCAATCATTGCACGTGTGTGATTGTTCACTGGCGGTGGTTAAGTCCAAATCATGTCTTGACAATTTTGAGAGCGCAGTTTATTTGGCGCATGATTTATTCAACACAATATTTCATTATTTAACCGTTGCTCATGCATCATGCATCCAAGGAGGCTATTGAAATCTACCTAACGGATTTTGGATGCAGTTGATGAATCAGTTTTTATTATAACTAGAGCAGTGGCAGTCGCCAGTTGACGCTTTTGAAGTCATTAAAGTTACAGAAATTATTTCTTCTCAGGTGAAAAATGTGGTGTGATTTTTTATTTGATCATCTAAAAGCTAAATCCTACTCATAAATAATTTTGATATATCTTTCCTCATAGATATCCTCGAATTGTACTAAGCAGCGATAGGCGTCAATTGATGCTTCATGTTATGTAAGTAATAGCAAATTTATTATTAAATTTAAAATTAGCGAATCCACTCCAGCAGGGCTCCAGACAAATACTCTAGCAACGTTAGGATTGCTGTAGAAAACTGCAAGTGGCCATCGACGCCTAAACGTCTGCCAGCAATCATGGACATTCGCCTATTCAACAGCTCATCGGTGAGGTCTTCACAAATGCAATACTTTCGTCAGATTTGTAGGAACTATCTTGCATACTTCAGGAAATACAGTATTAGATTCGTAATCCGAACCAAAGTTCTTGGCAGTGCAGTCAGAATCAAGGGTAGATTTTTGACTAGGAGCCAATTTTCTCCCAGTGTAGCCTCAGGTGGCTGGAAGAATTTCACATGTATGAACCGATGAATATTGGTCACGATTCCAGCTTTTATACCATTTATCGAGATGTCAAATCATTAGTAGACCATTGAGAGTTAGGAACTCTAGAACCTTCTGATGTTGTTTTTGCTTAATCCGCTAAAGCCATGTTGTTGGCAACTCAAGCGCTGGGTGAATTGTGTGTCTTCTTGCCTGTCGGCATGCACATAAAGATTTGTGAGCAGGCCTACCGTCTATTTCAGCCTCTCGTTGGTGTAAAAGGCTGCAACGATTTGAAACCTATTGATGGCCCGTGGTCTCCCAGCTTGATTGGTTCTCACACTGCCCGGTCAAGCAGATGGCAAATTTCTTGATTTTGGATCTGACGAATCATTCAAAGACATTGATTATCCCATAGCGCAAGAAACAGGGTTGCACCGAGTAATCGGCCGATTGCTGACACTGAAGAGAGATATTTGGCAGCTGAAGAGAGATATTTGGCAGTCAGCCTATTATTTGACGATTAGTGGAATTGTGGAGATTTTTAGTAATTTTCATTTAGATTTAGTGACTGATCCAGACGCAAAACTTGAACTTTTTATATAAACCTATCTCTGCATGACCAGTATATTCTACTAATCTTTTTTCAAAGCACTTATTCTTATTTTGGCGACGATTTGGTAACAGCTGAATTCTTCCAAATACTCAAATTTCATAAATATCATAAGTGCTGGTTAAATAAGTTATTTTCGCATGCTATGATTTATAAATAGCAGTCTTTCATCGAACCTGGGAAGAAGAACACAGGGTGGGAACTGGGTCGTAATTGTCGGCCTGAGCCCGACACTCAGTGCCCAGAATTTTCGGTCCTGGTTCAGTTTTCATTTTTCGATCCATTATTTTCAATTATTATGCCCGTCCCATGCCCGCTCCATTCAAAAGTACTAGCCATTTGAATATATTTGGAACATGCTTAGTTTAACTATTATTGCAATTCTAGAATCACTGTAGATTTCTTTGTTCAGAATGAAGGCATGTGTATTCATGTAACCCGCTATCTAACTCGTTGATCCAGCCAAATACCTCTTATCTTTTATTTGTTCTTAACAAATTTAGTCGCAGACTCTAATAAATAGACCACTAAATTTTTTCACTTGGTCTGCCGAGACTTATGGTTTAGGAAACAGTGTGGGCTGCCTACTTAAATGACGTAGGTCTAATTAGTTAATGGAAGTTTGGTTTCTTCATAGCTTATTATTTCATGTCGTTCCTCGTCTCGTCTGTTCTGTCATCATTAATGAGTTGCGTAAAATCTTGGCGATCCACATACCGAACGCAAGCTACGGTATGGAGAAAATGCTAGTGTTATTCAACAGATGCAGTCAATCCCTCGTCTACTGATCACAGCTTTGGAATCTTCTGACCTCAACCGAGGAAATGATGACTCACTAAATGGTTGAGTACATAGAGTAGGGATATATATAGGTAGAGTGTTGACTCAAAAATGTATCTGTATACAGTGAAAATTTTTATATCAAAAGATTCAGTTTTTTGCGGAGATTACGTTCCCGTGGTCCAAAAAATTATTTGAGCACTCTTGAAAAAAGTCAAAATTTGCCAAATTATAAACTACCGAGATGACTCTCCCAAATAAGTAGTATATGAAACAAGTTGGATATCAAAAGGAATGAATACTTGCTAATAAGCATCCTAACTAAGCGGAAATCAAGCTGATTATCAAGGGAATTTCATGAATTGTATTATAATGAAGTATTCATGAAAAAGTCACGATATTATTCGTGCTTTCTTGGCTGAAATTTCAAGTTTTTAATTCAATTTTCATCGGCATTTATGATTCACTAAATTCATTTTTCATCTCTAGAATCTGAATAGTGATGTGGAACCATTTACATCTTTCAAAGTTAAATGAAATCATTGTCTTTGATTATGTGATTTTCTGCCAGTGGCAGGTTGCCTGTGATACGATCACGTTTAAGAAAATACTCTTGAGGTTGAGCATGAAAGTAATAGTAACCCATCGAACTGCTAATTTAGCAAACATTAAATCCCAATTAGGCTGTCATGAGAATCTGAAATACCATCATTCCCTCTGCATTACAATCATGATCACTCAATTCTGTTGTAATTTCTGTAAAACTGCAAAAATTTGCATATCTCACATTTGGTGACAATGCCACCTGCATCTCCCTTGAGTTCATTTAATAAAATCGAAAGTGTATACACATTAGGATTTAATAAATGCGGAGTTACCACTCTACTACCTAATATACCTACTCTATGGTTGAGTACGAAGTTTAACTTTACTGTAAAGCAAACGACGGATCTTATTTTGACAGTTAGAAAGTTTTCATGTCTGGATGGTCAGTGTCGTATAGCATATCATTCTGTATGTTATTCGGATAAGTGTTAGTCAACCGCTCCAAACTTTCATTGAGAATGCTCACAACCAAATTTTGCACAAAATTCAAATGCTATGAGTTGCCATGGGCAGAGGCCTGAAAATATGTCATGCATGAAGTGGACTTCGGGTCAAATAGAGGAAATCTTAGTAGTAAATTTGCGCTCTTTGCAGTTTTTGCAAGGAACGAGGCCGAAAATGAAGCTTTCACGGATTGTTGTGCACCCTATGCCTACTACCAGCCTAACCGTCAGCGGAGTTCTAGCCGTCAGACACCACCAAAGAAAAACACAGTTAAGGCAATGGGACTCAGATTGCAGTTTTAGGCAAAAATGAAATTTTCTGTCTTCTCTGATTAAGCGAAAACTACTAAACCAAGAGTAATAGTTTTTTGACATAGAATACATTGCCGATCAGAAACATGATAAAAACACATGCACATAATAGGAAATGACTTGAAGACATTCCACGTAAAAAATGTTATTACTCTTGTCCAAGTACTCCCCGGAGCTGCGATCAGTTATAGTTTGGGATTGTCGTGCTTCTCACTTGCAGGAATATCTACGTCGTCTCTCGGTTGTGGATTTCACTCATCTCGAAGATCTCTCGTGAGTTGACAATATGTTTTCTTCGTCTTACGCCAAATTATCATGGTGTCTTTCTGCCATCCCATGTGAAGTGATACGTTTTCGCCCAAAGACAAGCCGGAGACATGGATGACCCCCATTGTGAAGACACTTATCAACCAGCAATGGGCTGCCTACAGGGGAATGAATTAGCCTGCTTTTCTACACTGCAAGCAGAATATCACTGAATAGATAAGAAAGGCTAAGCGTATTTGGGTGGTAAGCACTTTCATGCTTCAAAAGAATCATGCAATGTCATTAAGGCAATCAAATGTCAGATACTGGTGATCGATGGCGTCCACTTGTTGAGAAGTACAATTTTTATTATGACTCTCTGCTTGATGACATCATGGAAGAGTTCTGCAATAACTTCAATTTGGATAACAATGCTGAACTTTCTATATTCTATATTTCTATGATTTCTATATTTCACCGTCGTCCGCCAATACTCACATGAGAAGACTGGAAGCAAGAAAATCATGCGGTTCTGACAATCTCCCTCTGGTACTGATTACCTTCCTTTTACCTTTGGCAATTATTTTCAATGGTTCAATTTCGACATGCTCCTTCCCGAAATGCCCGTAGTAGGCCAACGTTTCTCCTTTCTGACCGCTACATGAGCATGAGTGTCTAGATCAAAGCCGCATTGGCCCAAATGTACCTATACCGTCTGGTGTCCCACAAGGATCAGTACTTGGGCCTTATCTTTTTGCTGCATTTCTGGGCTCTCTCAGGTTCGAAGACAGTGTTCAGAATGCAATTGTAATCAAATATGCTGATTCTCTAACCATTGTTGAACCTCTGTGTTACAATCGGACCCCTATCATTCACATTGATACATGTGATGGTGCTCTTAACTAAGTTGGTCCTGTTCTAAATACATAAAAATGCATGCAGATACGTGTCAAACGCTCTCATGATTCTCTTTGTCGTATGAACAATGGGTTTCAGATCGTTGAGTCATGTAAATTTCTTGGATTTTTTGTTGATTGTAGCATGAAATTGGACCTTCAACTGTTTTCTGTGTTAAAGGTCGCTTCTCAAAGACTCCACATTATCAGATGTCTTATACATTTTGTCATCATATAATTTAGTCGTTATTTATCACTCCATCATCACTTCACTTCTCTTGTGTGCATCACTCGTTTATGGAGCTTTTCTTGTGACTGCATACACGTGAATTTGAGCAATCGCAATCGCAACAGCCGGTTCATCGTTTGATTTGTAACTCGTCATGCAGTTGTAATGCATTCCCTGATTTGTCAAGTCGTTTTCATAAAGCAGCAGTGAAGTTATTGATATGTTCTGAAATTCATCAGTTCCATCCCATGCATCATTTGGTTCCTAAACTACAACCTCACACACAAAAGTTATCTGCCCCCTTCTCCCATACCCAAAGACGTTTAAACTCATTTCTCCCTTGGGCGACGATCTTATGTAAATTATAATTTCATCATTCTTTATAAGTTTTTCACTTGATTGGCGTACTTGGTTAATTTTCCATTTCGAATGTGACAGTTTTGTATCAAATGTGATTGCTTGTGATTATCCATGTGAAAGCCTGATCAGGGCGAAATATCTAACAATATTACTTGCAAATAATTTTTTATTTTTTGATTCCGTCGTCCGAAGGAGGAGAGAGAGACACATGCGCTCACAGCGCAGTTCATTATCAAATAGTACTACAGTGCTACTGCCACTGAAAGAAGACGGAAGGGAAGTAAAAATAGAGAAAAAAGGAGTGGGGGAAAAAGAAATGCTATCTTTCGAGTTCCTACGGTTTCTGTTGTGATTCCTGCCTGTCACATCTTTTTGTCAAAAATAGTGCATCAAAAAAGCACGATCAACAGATATCAGATTACACAATAGATGTTGATTTGTTGAGCTGAAACAGCAAACTCAATTTTAGGATTATTTTCTTTTGACTATTGATCTGATATCGTAGACAGAAAAGTAATATCCTGTCTTCACTTAGATTATCTCATCAAAAGCTTATCACATTGATGAGTATAGTCCGGAGTACGCCCAGCACTGCAAATGACCTTCTGTGATCTAGTACTTATATAAAGATAGCAATGTGGATCAACTGATCACTTACAAATTGAATCCTCCCGTTAAGATAAGGGCATTTTGAAATGCTCTACACATATTTTGAGTAGTGCACTTGAACAAGCGCATTATATTTATCAAACAATATACTGATAAACTTTAATGTTGATCAAGCACCCGCACTCACTGAACTGTGTTCATATTCATACATGCTGTTCAATTTTTCTCAAGTCTAATGACATCTTTCTATTCTATTCTCAGGCCAACTGGCATTATGCAATCCTTCATGATTATCAGTCGCACGGTTAAGCCAGGATAAATAAACACCGAACAGCTTGTTCTGCAGCTTGTCCTGCTGATGACCTCTTTAACTGGTAGGGAACGCATATTAGTAGTATAGGGTATGAGATCCGGCGCAACGCTTCGCTCTAGCACCGGATCACACTCCCAAATAGATACGAATGGAAATATAAAAAAATGGGAAAAATACAAAAATAGGAAAGTACCTTAAATTTATAAAAATACAAATGAGGAAAAAATATTTATGACCCAAATGTAATAAAAATACAAATGAGGAAAAATGTTTATGACCCAAATGTAATAAAAATTTATAATAAAAAATGATAATTACAAAAGATGAATATGAACAAAAATATTCATTTAAAAATGGAAGATGAAAAAAAAAGAACCATCAGCCCCTTTATATCCGATATTGGAACAAATGGATAAAGCAAAGTGTGCAGATAGAGTCAGATACATGAAAGATAAAGAATCCCAATTATTACTTAGACTAGACCATTATGATAAATTAATAGAACTTCCATCATGCATTGACTATACGAAGAAGTAGATTCCCCCATTTCATTTTCTATCTCCGTTCCTCATTCTCTCCGTAACTGCTGCTCTTGGAAGAGAGAAAAGACGTTCTACTCGTACGTAATCTGAAAATGGGAACGGTGTTCGCAGTTCTTCACATCTCTCGCATAAATGAAAAGAGGATTATACTACTTATAATTTTATTGCGACATGGACATTGATGATACATTTTCTTGTGAAGAGTCAAAAATGAATTCACCGCTTTCGAGCAATCTTTTTTCGCTCTCAGATTCAAAATAGTCTTCTATGTATGTAAAATGTTTTAGAACATAATGAACACTTAAAGAGGATGTGCGAAGTACTTCGTGAGATTCAGATAACTTATTATTATAGTTTTATCAGAAAACTTACATATTTTCGTGAGAGTTTGATATTATGAGAGATTTCAAGTTTTTTTACAAAAGACACCATTGATGTTGCCTCAAATTGTCGCAATTTAGCAAGCACTTTTCCTTGGGTAATTGCACATTGCATCCCTTTATTCTTCACAGTTTTTTCAAATTGTATTAGCTTTGATAACGTTTCAACACATAAATTAATAGTTAGAATAGACGATTGATCAACTTGAAAGCATGGAATTTCTTCAATAGAGTCTAATGAATTTCGTATTTGATTAAAAATCGCTCTTCTTTTATCAACTTCACTCTTGGCCACATTCTTTTCCTTCTTCTGAAAATGTTTTTCATGTTCAATAATTTTCAGTTTAAATTCTTCTTCTCTTCTTCAATGAGTGGATAGATGGAATCACAAAAACTGAGAAAATGGCGATGAATATTATTGCTCATTTTGGTGAAAATATACACAGAAATTACAAGAAGAAATGATTGCAGACACAGTCAGTTTCGTAGAACACTCACAGAAAGAATGAAATTGTCAATACGTGGCAGCATCTGCTCCTAATGGCAACCGCTGCTGCTTGTGGCAGACAATGGTCTCATGCATAATGCGGCTAGAGGTCGCCTCGCTGCGGAACAAAGCTCTGAGTCATACAGATTGTCTCTCATTATCAGATGTCACATAATCTCATGTCGGCAAAATAATTTTTTTGAGAAACTTCTGAAAGAGAATTTATTTTATGAAAAATGACAAGTCTAACTGAGTCCTTTAAATTATATGGAACGCAAACAACCACGAATGTTGATCTAAAGAAAATTGCTAATCAATTGGGAAAAAAGAATTTTCACGTATTGATGAGGGATGAATTACGTTTGTTAAAAGATAAGCCAACTGTAAATTTCGTATCAAATCTCCATACGTCAGATCAAAAAGGAGTACATTGGTCAGAAGCTATGTCTAATAAAAATGGTGACAATTACTATTTCGACTCATACGGACTTCCACCTACAAATGAAGTCAAAGAATTACTTGGAAATGGAATATACAATACTTTTCAAATTCAAACACCAGAAAATACTTACTGCGGGCAACGATGTGTGTATGTTTTGTATAAATTACAAAAAGGAGCGCCATTTCTAGATATTATGTTAGAATTGAATAAGGGAATTTAACTCTCGAAACGTTAGTTCCAAAAATTAAAAATCAGTTATTTGTAATTCGTTTTGATAAAATCTGCCAGTGATTTTATCATCATCTAAATCTTTGATTTCGTAGTTAATCGGATAAGTTTGGTTTATTTTACAAACTTCAAATATCTCTTTAGTCCAATAGCCAACAAAACCTTTTTCAACTTTATTCTTATACTTAAATATTCTAAGTCTATCTCCAATCTTAAAATTCGGCTTACGTTTCTGTAAATTCGGATTACTCTCATTCGAATAATTATTTTCGAATATTTTTTCTTTCGTATCAAATCAGGATCGTCAGAAGCATTCTTTGGAGTTTCTTCAATACCTGAATGAACTTTATTATTGTACTGATCTACAACTCCTGGTAATATCTTCAACCATTTCTGATTACCTTGCTCAGTAAATTTCTTGAATAATTTTTTTAGTGATCTATTAAATCGCTCTATTACTGCAGCCTTTCCAGCATTTTCAGTTGAATAAACGGTTTCAAATCATGGCTTAACATTTCTGTTACAAAACTCAGACCCTTTGTCAACAAACAATTTATTTGGCTTTCTATTACTTTCTTTGAAGATTTCTTCAAACGCACATTTGACTGACAGACCACTTTTGTTTTTTAAAGGCTTTGCCCAAGCGTAGCGTGTATATAAATCTATAACGGTCAATGCATATTTAAACCCTCTTTCAATCGGCATATTGATTAGATCTGCACTCCAAATATCATCTTTATTAAATACTTTTACTTTCAATAGATATTTAGGCTTTCTATATTCCCTATGAATTTCAGAGGCATAAGTTTCATCTATCCCCTGACCAAAAAGCATTTTAGCTTGTAATGCTTTCTTAACAAACATTCTTTCAATTTTTTCTCTAAAGGTAGGATTTTCAATATTATCTAATTCTTGTATCATTTTCTTATCAGCTACATGTCTAGAAGTTATATCATCATGTTCTCTGTAGGCTAGATCGTGTCTATAAGCTGCTGTATCTACTCTGTTTATTGGTTTACTATTTTCTCTAGGTGTATTATCATCGTTTAATCTTAAATCTAATCTTGTTCCGGGGCCAGTAAAATTATGCCCAGGTAAATGTTTCTCTTTCGAATATTTACTCCAAATAAAACCAGGAAAGTTTTCTAATGCTTTTTGTATGTCACCTCCGGAAATCAACGAAGAAGTTGGCTGAACCAAGGTTCTATGTACTTTTTAAGAGATAATCCATTAGATCTAGAGTTGAAATTCTTAAGTTATTCAAATTCAAGGAATCCACTTCGGTCATTATTAAAGATTAAATATTAACGTACCATACTAGGATTTAGATATATGCCAGATCCATCTTTAGTTTCTTTTATTTCAATTAAATCATCAATATTATGTAGTACATTTTTAAGAACTCGTTTCCCTTCATCAGCTAAATTTAATTTACTAATAAAATTATCTACTATTCCCTCACCCCTTGCCGCTTTCTCTAACTCTCGATTATGTCGTTTTTGTTCTTCTTATGCTGCCTTCTCTGATTTATTTTTATTTACTGCCTGGACAATACCAGCTGTCCCCCCTGCAACACTTCCTGCTGCTGCTATACCTCCTATAATTAGTGGAATTAATGGGAGAATTCCTCCATTCTTTTCTTCTTGTAATTTAATATTCTCTATCATTGGTTTACTTATGTAATACTTCTTTTTGTCAACCGTAATAGTTTTTGGTGTATTTTTGTCAATGATGTTACGTAGTTTTAATTCAACCGTTTTATTATTCAGTTGCACCATTTTTTAATAAAAAATTTATAGTCTTAGGTTTTTTAACCAATGGAACCTTGTTCAGAGGCTTCAGCCGATCGGACCAAAGGTCCTCAGGTTACTAGCCAATCATAAACGTAAATATTTTTCCAAAAAGTCAAATTTAATCCTAAAAAAATGCCTATAATTTATAAACACAATCTTAAACATTTTACTTCAAATCAAAAAATTGCGAGCGAACCATCTATGAAACCTGTGTACCATTATGACAGTGTAGAAACAATTCAAAAAGAAGGGGCTGGCATCTTTTCTGGTATTGGAAGTATCGTTAACTTGATTAAAAATAATAAAGATTTGATTTCATCAGCTGCTATAGGTAGTACAGCTAGTGCAATATCGAATGCTGTTAAGTCACAAAACGAATTAAAACAGCTAGAAGCTATTCGTAAACTTAGGAATGATGCTAAAGAACTACAAAAAGATAAAAAACTTTCAGAGGAAACAAAAAACAAAATTGCACAATTAGCGAAGATGGAAAGTAAACATGATGAAAAAACAATTGAAGAAATGAGAGGAAATGGTTTAGCAAAATTCTAGTACCAAACTGATTTTTTCTAATAAAAAATATAATGTCAACTCTGATTGAAAGCAAATTTAGATTAGACGATCCCCCGTTCGTTAGTTACAATCAAAAAAAGAATGACGATATAAGAGTTGCTATGAATCCTGGATCTTCAGGAAGAGTGAATACTGGAGGTGATTTAATTTTTGAAGTTGATAATCAGCAAAGTTATTTATATTTACCCGATTCATTTTTACACTGTGAATATTCTCTATATTCTGATGCTGATTTTACAACACCATTACCTGCTACCGATAATATTACATTAGAAAACAATTTCTTTCCAAGATTATTTACACAAATGCGTTTAGATGATGCAACTCAAAATATAGAAACAATAATTGATTCTCCAGGTATTATTGATTCGATGATTCGATTTGTTACAATAGGTGAAAATACTAAAATGCATCAAATCGAAGGATGGTTTCCAGATAATAATGATGGTATAATTGTTGATGATATAACTCACGCTGGAACAGACGCAGCAGGAATTGCGAAAGATGCAGAACAAATTGCAAAACATTTAGATAAAACAAATAATAATGCATATAAAGACAGACGTAATTTTAATAATAAAAGTAAACAAACTGTTGATTGGTCATTGTCTTCATTATTCGGTTATTTGGATTACAATAAAATATTATATCAATTAAAGTTCAAATTAATTTTATCAAATCAGTTTAATTAATTTCATCGCACTGTAAATAATGAATCAATATTTTATGGAAAGGCTGGGAAGAAAGCATATTTAAAAATTGATAGATTTGAATGGTGGATAAAACATATTACTCCTAGTTTAGAGGTTGAAACAACTATTACGAAAAGATTAAATACTAATAAACCAATTCCAGTAAGTTTTATGAAGCGTACTGCGAGTTCTGTCACTTTTACTGAACAAAGATTTAACTGGCATTTCACAAGGACATCGAATACTCCAAGATATTTTTACTCGCTTTTCAAAAGAATGAAACACCTACTTTTGATAAGAACAATAGTCTTTTCCATATTAGTTCAATTAGAAGTTTACAAATTTCATTAAATCAAACACGTTATCCTATCGATCCATTAAGATTTGATAACTCGAATGATCAATTCATGGAAGGATATGACGCTTATAGAAATCTATGTCGAGAATTTGGAGTTGAAGCACAATTAACTCCTGTAGATTGGAAGAATTTATATCCTGTTTTCTGTTTTGATTTAAGTGCGCAATCTGAAGATATTATCAAGACTGGTTGTGATGTGACAATTAATATTGAAAAAACAAATTCCACAACATCATTGATGGCTTATGTTTATTACTAGAAGATGTAGAATATTCAATTGAAATTCTTCATGGAAAAATGGTTAGGATCGGTTAGTAACCTGAACAAAAGTGATCAGCTAAAGCCTCTGAACAAAGCTCTACTAAGATTTACGTGTGTGAATAGACAACAACTTCGTGATAACTTTATTAATTTTCTGTTTACACTTTATCTATTGCGTCAAGCAGCGTGTTATGTACTTTAATTTCTTTTCTATTAACTTGCATTTTCTCCTGGTTAATCTTCAACGCCGTTTTAAGAGCATTCAATTGACCTTTATCACTAATCTTTTGATTAAGTGTTTTCAATTCATTTATCATTTTATTCATGAACTTAACTTGTTGTGTAATTCTGGTACTCAATTCATCAACACTTTTTTGGAATGTAGATTGCAGTTGTTGCAACTGTTGTAATAATTTTTGATTCTTTTCCGTAACTTTGACTAGCTCTTCTTTCAGTTGTTTGTTTTGATTTGTATTCTGTATATTGGCACCCCTTAAAAGTAATTGATAATAGGATTACAATCTTTGATTGTTCTGTTATTTTTTTATGAAGTGTTGATATATCTGCTTCTAGATATTTATTCTTTTTATCAAGTTTTAATAATTTTTTTGTTAATGATTTGTCATTCAGTTTTAGCAACTTTAATTCATTTATTAGTGGAGCCACCTGTCTATCAACATATTCTTTATTTGCTAATTCAGTATTTTGTTGTGGAAGAATAGAAAGATGTAACGGTCCTGTTAAAACGTCTCCAGTTTTCATGATATAGTTGTCTAGGTCTATTTCTGATTCTTGATTATTTGAAATGTAAACACCTCCTCCAACATTTGTCAACATCATTTTTTCTGTTTAAATGTATGTTATCTAACGAGGAATTTGAAGCCCCACGTTTCGAAGAAGAAGTTGGTGGAGCCAAGCTTCTATCCAACAAAGTTGGCAGAACCAAGGTTCTATGTGAAATCTGTAATGCGCCATTCCATAACAAAGCATTATTAAATAAGCATGTGAAAGTAGTACATGCAACTGCATCTCCAGTACATGCAACAGCACATCCAGTACAACATTTACAACAGCTACAACCAGTACAAACAGTAGATCAGTACCAACCAGTAGAACAACAAATGTTGCAACAACAAATGTTACAACAACAAATGCTACAACAACAAATGCTAGAACAGTCGCACTCAGTATAAAAAGCATGTGGCGCATGTGGAAAAGTCATAACATCTAAGAATTTTGCACGTCATAAAAAAAGATGTCAATTACCAACACAACCAAAACTAAAAGATTGACAATGTTTGAATTGTAATAAATATTTCACTGCCCAGGGTTTTACTAATCATTCTAAGTCATGTACAATTAACACGCGTAAATGTATTAGTTGTGAAATTCTTAAACCCAAAACAGAATTTTATGATAGCAAATACCAATGTAAAGAATGTTTAAAAGCACAAGTGAAATTTAATGACTGTAACAAAGTTGTAATGAAGAGAAACTTCCCACGCCATGTAACAATTTGTCATGTGTAATTAATTTTGTACCTGTAATAGTCCGGAGGTCAAGTCCATACAGTTACCTGAATCTCTTGTCTTCTTTTAAGCCTCGGACTAAATGGAATGATTGATAGATTGATTGATTGATTTCCGTAATAGTCCGGAGGTTAAGTCTGGAGGTCAAGTGCATACAGTTACTTGAATCTCTTGTCTTCTTTTAGGCCTCGGACTAAATAGAATGATTGATTGATTGATTTCCGTAATAGTCCAGAGGTCAAGTCCATACACTCACTTGAATCTCTTGTCTTCTTTTAAGCTTCGGACAGTCCGACACTCACTTGAGCCCCTTACCCTCTTTTAAGCTTCGGACAGTCCGACACTCCCTTGAGTGTCTTGCCTTCATTTAAGCCTCAGACTAAATAGTCCGTAGTAGTCCGGAGGTGCTACAGAGGTATAAAACACTCAAAGGAGTGTCGGACTAGTCTGGAGTCTGAAGCATTTTTTCTCATATAAAAAATAGGAAAAAAGAGAATATAGAAAATTCATATACCGAAATCCCCAATCGTCATCCCACGATAGTCAATCATCACAATCAACGTAATGAAGTGCAATCTTTATTTTTGAAAGATTCAGATGTTGCTCGTGTATTGGGGTTTCTTTT
>CAJQUW010009700.1:17322-59481 GCA_907163375.1 Prostheceraeus crozeri | reverse complement strand
AGTCTTACAAGTTCGACCAGAAAGTACCAGCCGTGGCAAGTCTTACTAAGAAGTCTTCGCTGATCTGACAAGATCTTTAAATGACAATCTAAGACTTGCCAAGTCTTATTTCATTAAAGTTCCGTATAAAACGCCTTTAGAATCTGATGACTTTCGTACTTCGTTTATGGCATACTGCCAGCACACTGTTATGGTAACTTCAATAACATACCGCTCTAGGTATCCATAAACCCTGATTTCATAATATTTGTCTTCCAGTTTTTGTCCACGCAACATCATCTCTACATTCAGGCAATTGCAACCCAGAATACAATTACGATATAATGCATTCTACTTAATAGATTGAATTAAGCAGTAGCATATAAATAGCGTAAAATAGCTTCGTAGGGCTAAATTCAGCAAGAACTACTGCACTGGTTTACATAATTCCATTTTTCACTTTGCATAAAGTAGTAAAGGAATATTTCCGTCACTGATCAAAGATGCAAGCTATTGTTTGCATCGATTTCCACGCGCTGTTCAATTTCATAAAAGACAAAGTTTAAAATCAGTCTTTATTGAAGAAATTTCCGCGAATCATTAAGTTACATTGGCAAATGCTGGATTACAAGTCATCCAGGCTTGCGTGAATAATTTGAATTATGAAATAATATTTCAATGTTAATCATTATAAATCGAATGTCCATTATCACAGTAAATTTCAGAATGTCATAATTTACATGAAGATTTGATGACATAACCATTTCATGATAATATTAGCAGTAGATAATTGTTTTTGTACATATACTTTTGCTAACTTGCATCATTATAATTTATTATAATATGTATAATGCATACAAATATAAATAAAAGTCGAATTTGTCTATAAAATAATGTCATCAGTCATGCCCAGATGATCAATATATGGAGTGATCGAGCTCGTTTGAAGTCATTCCGCACTGTATGATTCGCCAAAGATATCACAATATTGTGAGAAGTATTTTCTGGGATTTGATCTGTCTGATCCTTTGATTAATCGACCTTCTGATACTCTCCCAATCATACGAGTTGTACAAAGTATTCAATAAATCTAAAAAAGAAATGAATCCAGATAAGATAGATGAAAGTACCATGACATGTAATATTTATGAGTGCAAAAGTATGTGCGATAGAAGTTCTGGCATGAATCCTATATTGAAGGAGAATCATTTGTACTTTTATATCTGTTTACGAAGTCGCAACCATCGGTTCATGAGCCTGCCATAATTGTACTTGGTAATGGCATGGACAACCTAAACGTGACCCGGCGAGTAAAGAAGCCCTCATACGACGTCTCAATGTATTGCTCAAAAACAGGGATGTCAAAAAAGCACATTTAATTGACTTCAGCGGAATTTTTGGCACGATAGTTCTATTTCGCCAAGGTTAACGTCAAAATAAGGAAACTTTGTTGAAAAACGTCATTTAATCTTATAGCTTTTGCTATTTATTTCTCAATCTTAAGAAATAACAATTGTAGTTACTACTTGAGTGGAAATCTAAAACTTATATAACAATGCTTGGAAAAGTTGAAATGCTTTTCATGAACTCAGCATGATATGCAGTAGTGTAGGCTAGGCCTACAGTGATATCAAGTCGATAAATGCCCAGACAAAGAGCGCTAACAAGGCACATATTTTATTACTCCCTAAATTTTTTAAATTCTTCTTTGTTGCACCTCGAAGGGACATCCATGTTTGTAGTGTGTTTTATTATAAAATGATTATTCTTTTTATACCACCGATAAATCCAAGTTCGTGGTACACTAAATATATTAAGCTACTAGGCTGTATTACATGGGGATGAACGCGAACATGGCCGCACAATTGGAAACGAAGTTTTCAAATTGCTCAATTAGATAATGAAAATAATTTGTATACCATATGTTATCAAAGTTTGAAAGATTGGCCATAGGATGACATAGGATGTCAGATATAAGACTGAGCTTACGGCAATTCAGATTGTGAAACATGAATTTTCTTATAGAAACAAGCAAGATTTGCAGTGGCTGTGAGCTTCAGGATGTTTGTCCAAACACTTTGGTTGGTCCTAATTACTTATTTATTAAAGTAATTTCTTTAAATATATCTCGATTAGTAATGTTGAATCAATCAAAACACTGATTACATCTTTTGTTATCATCGCTTTCATTTGATATTTTTGTCTGAGAATCATTAGAATGCGCCAACAATCCATGATGCAACCTAAGTATCCACCTTATTCAATGAAATTAGAAATTGTGATTTCAACGAAATGTTTTTAATTGATCAAGCCTTTTGTCTCTATTCTCCTTAGTTTAAGAACAGTTTCGAAGACAACTTTTCATTAGGGCTTATACACGAATGAAATTTGAAGCATGATTTTTGCATAATAATTAGAGGACATACGCTGTAACTACTTCAGGATATTTCACAAAATGTTTTCTCCAAACGAAATATGCATGGCACAAATCTCAAGGTTTGTGAAAATGGAACCTACTGTTGTGTGATTCGAATTACAACAACAATTATGAAGACAGATCATTTTCATACCTATTAATGTCCACTGCTGATCACAAGCTCTTATCAAGACTTGATACTTTCTAAGTTCTTCGTTCAATGTAACCTTAATCAGAAAAAAATGAAATGGAAAGAAAGAGAATAATGACAGCTAGATGGTTTAAATCACAAATATAATAAGTAAACGCAACATTGAAGCGAATTGCAACTAGCAGATATCATGGTCTGGAATTCTCATGAAGTGGCAAGAGAATAAAAGTCTTTGATTTTCCTTGAGGACATCAACACCTATCTAAAAAGGAAACGGTGGTCGCTGGAGAATAATTGTCGCTTATACGCAACAATGGTGGATGTGGTTGTGGCACAGGCTGGGCTTAGCAATCACACGTGTCTATATTTATAGCATTCCTAAATTCTTAATCTTAGAGAAAGCAAAGTATATGCATAGTATATGCAAAGTATATATACATCAGGAGGCATGCGTTTCTATCGCAAAATGGTTGTTATGAATATTCATAATGATTCTTACAATTATTAGTTGCATCATCAGTAATAAATCCAGGGAATATTTTGACACTGTAAGTGAGAGCTAAACTAAGTGATGCGCACTACTCGCATAGACCTATTCATGAAATTTGTCAACATCCTTTATATTTTGTCACACTGTGTCAAGAGAATGTCAAAATGTCAAAGCAGTGCCTATACGTAGGCATTGTTCTAGTATCTGAGTCATTTGATTAATATGAAGCATTCTGATAAATGCTCCTGTCAATAATTACCGAACAAATGATATTGTCTCGCTGGCAGATATGTCAAATGCAGGCCCTAATTTAGGAAGGAGGTTTTTATGAGCATAACATGAAATTTTGCTCACTTGCATCAGTAGTTCATTTCATATTTTGAACATCGTGGCTTTAGTTGAAAGAAGAGCATCGGTTATTGATACTAAACTACGTGCATACTTGTAGTAACCGAAAATATTGCTTTTGTTTAAATGTAGCACAATTTCAAATGATTGAGTACCGGCTGAATTAAAACATGTACCAACTTAGAGGCGTTTTTAAAATTTATAATTTTGTATCTTACGTTCAGGTCGCTTGTATACGATACACGTCTTCTAAATGATTGCTTAACTTACTGCAAAATAGCTTGAATTCATAACTTTACTTGACTGGATTTTACTTAATGGGATTTATGGTTCTCAGAAGTTACTGTTACAATTAAACCTACAATATATTACGCTATTACAAAAGCGGTCATTACAATACTACCATCTGTATACATCAAGATCGTTTACTATGTTGTGCAAGGATCATCCTTCTCACTCAAAGAATGTCAAAGAGAGAAAAGTGCCTCCATGTATAGGCATAGTATAGAATTTGACGAAGATTCATATTCTTTTCTGGAGCTAAGTAGTGATTCCTACAGTTTGTCCATTAGGTACTGTATGGTCTACCAATATAAATTCCACCTTAATCTTACTTCATACAGGCTCCGTAGAATGAACATTCCGCTCAGTCATTACCTCAGAATTAGTATTTTTGCTATAAATCATTAGTTACAAGAACGAGAGGCAAGGAAAAAGGTGAATTGCACATCAACATGCTGAGATCTCGCGTTTTCTCCAAAAGAATGTAAAAATGAAGCTTGATATCTTTCGTTCAGAGACAATTACATTTCAAATAAATAGTTAACTTTGCAAAGATTTTAGCGTCTATTGCAGTGCTAACACTTTCAATTTCATCATATCAAAAAGAAAGTAATGTTATAACGACTTCTGACTACATTTCATATATCTGAGGCTAGGAAACCCGTTTAAAGAAGGGATAGAGAAGTGCATCAAATTATCATTAACCTCAAGTTCATTTTGCAAGGCAGGAAGAGGAATAATAACATAAGAACTATTGTACTTACGTTTCAATTCGTTGATGGCTGTCGAAGTTTCCCTTCATCCGCTGTCCCTCTCAGCGGATCCACAATTTTCCCCCTAAGAGATTCCAACGGCACAAGGTTGGTTAATATCTTCCACGCCATCTGCCTCTCGTCATTGGCGTGTAGGTTATCTAGGTTGATCTCACTTCCATCGTGATTCTTGATGATCTGCAAGGCAATTCAGTAAAAAAATTGACCTCTGTCATCTCTATCTTAATATTCCAAAATATAGAGACATTTTCAAGTATTAATTAGAAAGCAATCAAAGTCATGTGAGGTCGATCTTCCATCACGGATAAGATAGCCTTAGGTTTTTACGTCAATATGACAACTATTCCAGTGACAGAGTGTACACGAAGCTTTCACCTGATCGCTGATCCGCATTGTAGTTTTTCACCGCACCTAATTAATGTGCCTCCTAGGAGGTATCTTTGAAAGGAAGATCATTATTACATTTTAGCTTTATTTTTGAAACAAAGTAGAACGGACAGTGTTTCAGACGTAAATTTATATGTAAAAACATC
This sequence comes from Prostheceraeus crozeri, assembly GCA_907163375.1. NCBI lineage: Eukaryota > Metazoa > Platyhelminthes > Polycladida > Euryleptidae > Prostheceraeus > Prostheceraeus crozeri. Next base: position 54,509 of record CAJQUW010009700.1, on the reverse strand, counting down.
AACTGATTAGGCATTTTGTTTATTTAAGATCAATGAAACTGATATTGCTGTAATTAGAATTACACATGCCTACATGTTTGTCGAGTGACCCAACGACAAAATATTTCTGAAATGGAAGTTTTACATAGATCATGGATGGCTGCAAAATAGAGAAAATTAAGAAGTCGATGGTTTATAATCGAAGGAAGTCTTCATAGAACTCTTTTGTGAGGTTTAAGCACCTATATAATTATTTCAGATATCAAAGACTGCCTCCTGGGGACAATTTGATACTTTTCAAATTTCAACTTTTCAGTGTTAAGGTGCATCAATATTCTAAATCTTAATCATTGGAAAACGACGATAATTACCAATATTGGATAAAGCTCTCTCAGTTCGTTGAACAGCTCAATGAAAATCATTGTAGCCTGCTTCAAAAACCACTTATCAATATTATACTCCATGAACTCAATATTGAACTCCATTACATGCAATAAAGTTCAAAGCTTCTCAGTGTATTTGATTTTCAACACCCACTTTCTCTCGTTGCAACTTTTTTTCATAAACAATCATGTTTCTTGATGTATTTGCCAGCAGTCACGAGTTTCTGAAGCGCATTGATTGCGCTAAATGCAGAGAAGCTATGAAAATATAAGCACGTTGTGGATGAAGCACAACGTAATCTACATTGACAGCAGTAAAGCTGCAATCAAATTATTTATCAAATACTCCATTGCTGGTAGATCTAAGATTTGTCAATCTATTAAGTAATTATGTAGCAATAAGCTATGGGCATACATCCTTATCACTGCAAGATGATTATCATACACGTATTATGTATGATATCATATATGTACACACGTATCATATTATGTACATGTACATAATGCATATAGACCTTTTGCCTAGCTATACGCAGGCTACAACTTCATGAAAATTAAATTGAAAGTTAGTGCGATCAAAAAGAATTAACGGAGAAAATTTTTATGGAATCACCTCATTCATTTCTTGGGCCTTTGCAGTGCTTCATTCATCTCAGAAACAGTCCTGGCGAGCTGATGGAAATGGCATCTTTCCTGAGAGGTACGATTTTCCCCAATCAATTTTGAAAAAGTTTACCAACATTCGCGTTGGATTTGATTATATCCTACATCCCTTGATTTCTTCTGATTTGTCAAATGAAATCCTTCTTCGCATCCTTCATTCCTTCTAGATCTTTCTTCGAGAAATATGCTTTTGCATGGTAGGAGTTGCTCATACAAAAAGCTCAAAATTGATGGTATGGAATGCATGCATGGTTCCTCATGTCCTTCATGCATCTTTGGCATCCTCAAATCTAATTGACCCGGTCGGCACTTCCTTGTTAACATCGATTCCACAGGAATGTTTAAAGTATTAGCAACCACATTTGATATTTAAATTATATCATGGCTGTGAGTTTGTGGAGGTTCTCCTATTAAGCTGGTTGAAAAGGTCAATATGAACTGGCTGTCCTTCAAATCTTTCAATGTCACAGCCAGTATCTCGAGATCACCCAATGTCATAGTTGCAAAGTATCCCTCTTCAGATTCCTCTCGCTGAGTATTTCTTCGATGTATAGGCCTATAACATTTGGGACGTACTTATCAACATGCATGCAATGCTACACAACTCACTCATTGGCTTAAACTAAGCATCTTAATCTTGCAGATAGCTTTCGTTTCAAACATAAGTTATTTAGTTTCGAACTGCCATTTGTTTAGCTACGGTCCAAACATGGTTCATTTCGAGATCAAAAAGATGTTTTTAAGTAGTTTGAGAGATATTTTCCGTGAAACAGATGAGAATGAACGAAAATCTGTCATTCAAAATGTTTTGGAACATGGAAATTAAACTGACAGGCTACATTGCGTTCATAAAGTTTCTCCGCAGTCAAATATCACATTTTTTATACACTGTAAACGATATAGCGCTAAAAATAGCAAAAATAACTGTTAAACTTATCAGAAAAGCTTCTCGGAAAATATCCGTAATTATCTGCTTAAAAATATGACGTCGCAGTTCGATGATTGATGACGTAACAGTTAAAATCCGATAATATCAGATATACAGCGTCTGTTTTTAATGATATTTTCAGTTCAGACAGCAAAAAACAGTGAAACTGATTTCACTCGCTAATTTTGACGGATATTTGCTGTTAACAGTTTACAATGAAGTTCGAAGAACGGTAAAATGTGATATCGACCTGCAGAGAAATTTTATGAATGCACTCTATTTAGAATTAGATAGCTATGTTTTTCAGATGCAGCTGAGTCTATTGTAAATACATGCAATTTTCTTGAGGTTTCTTGAATGGAGTGGAACCATCACTAAATCATAAGTTACATCAGAGAACATGGTCGGATCAATTTCTTCCAAGATTCAATCTTCCCTTCCCTACCTCTCATTCACTATCTTGCCTCTTACTTTCCTCTGACATTGTCTGTCTCACTACTTCGTTACTTAAGCGATGTTTATTTTTGATATCACTTACGATGTAGTCGTGAGTGTGACAATCTGCACCAATAACTAATATTTGGTATTTCGTAAATTTTGGCTAATTTTTGTCATCAATCCAAACGAGTGCAACTGTACTTTGCAACCTGACAATCTAAATTCGACATTCTGAAATTCATATATGTTCGCCCAACTGATGACATCATGTGATCAAAGAGATACCATTCCTCGCACTTACACGACGTCGCCACTTCAGCGATGTTTGGTGTTTACCCTTCAATTCACTTAGTTACAGAAGCATGTATGTGCCAGTGTTGCGATTCTTGGCGTAGGGTAAAAAAAACGCGCAAGGTCGAAAAACACGCGCACATGTATTTCCTTACAAATAAGCCAAAATGGCAACTATGATCGCTAATATTTGATGAAACGAATTTTTACAAAGCTTAAATTTGCAGATCAGATAGTAAGAGCTTTGGTATTTTTCAGGACAAGTCAAATACACACGTGCCTTAAGTGGTAGATGCATACGAGCAGTGGGCCTATAGGCTATCCATTGAGTGAGATGTTAATGAACCTAAATGATCTTTGATAGGCTATACAAGTGGCTTATCTAGAAACTGCATGTAATTTGAAATTTTGATATCTTGATTTTGATATTTTAGAACCAAAGTTTTCTATTATCAAAAATTAAAAATAGAAGTCGAAAACTTAAAAAACGCGCAAAATGGATAAAAATGGAAAAAAACACGCTTACACGCGCAAATTGTCAAAAAAACGCGCGCGAATCGCAACACTGGTATGTGCTCCGGTTATGTGTAATTAAAGTCATCAATATCAGATTTCGTTTGAAAAGATAACTGTGGATAAAATTATGTTCAGATTGTTTATGAAATTGGAAAGGAATGAAGTGTGTCAGCACGGCCCCCGCTGTGAAGCAACACCGAAACACTCGATGAAGCAGCTGTTCACCTCAGCTACAGTGAAATGTAAGACCCATCTTCTTCAGAGAGGTACATTCCCTTCAGATTGTGACAATCGTATTCACGGCAATATTCGAACGGGAGTTTGCAGGGGATTTGGTTAGAATCTCATTCTTGAAAAGACTCTCAATTTACACGAACATTCAAGTAGCAACTCTTTAGTAAAATTAAGATTACATTAGAATGCCTGTAGGATCACTGCTGTTCAAATACAGTACAATTTGAAAATTATCTGATCTTGAAGATGCACTAGTTAAATGCCGCTGCATCTCTGAATATTTCCCCACCACAACAATTTTTCCAGCATCGTCACTTTTTACATGCGAAAAATTTGATGTCACATGATGGATTGGTAAAAAGAAATACACGTCAAGATATAGGTGTGTACAACATTTTTCAGACAATTATTTGCACTTATCAATAAACATGAATGCTTGCAGTTTGACACATCATCACCATCACATCGTCCCGCACATTTGTTAATAAAATCGTAGCATTAGCATGATTTGAATGATTATAAGTGACATTTGTGGTTCCGGCAGCCAGAACGAGTTCTGCAGGGAACGAGGCCGAAAATGAAACTTTCACAGAATGATCTGCACCCTTTGCCTACTACGAATCTGCGCGTCTGCCGAACTCTAGTGAGTTCCTCTTCTTGTCAGACAGGATCAAAGAAAAGCACATGTTAATCCAAAGGGATGCAGATTGCAGTTTTCGGTAAAAATGATTTTTTCTTTTCTCTTATTGATTGAAACTGTTAATTCAAGAGTCACAATTTTTTGACATAGAATGTCTTCAGGTCATTTCTTGTCATGTTCATGAGCATTTATCTATGAATCTACACACCTCAAGATTGGGCAGCAAGCCTTCTCCTGTCGGCAATCACCAACATGTTGGCCCACTATATCCACATTCAGTCATATTTTTGCATACATCGCCTATCAGAAGCATGATGATATCACATACACATGATAGGAAATGACTTGAAGACACCATGTCAAAAATTATGGCTCTAGACTTAATACTTTCAGTTGATAAGGGAAGACATGAAAAATTTCATTTTGCGAAAAGAACTTGGAAAGAAATCTTAGATAGAAACTCACACTTTCAAAAATTTGAATTATTGGAAAAATTTAGAGATATCCTTGTACAATGTACATTATGAAAACATAGAAATACTGTGAGACATAAACTATGCACCCTAGTACTCATAGAAATAGTAAAATGAAGAAAAGAAGAAATCTACCATAGAAAATTTATATCTACAATCTACTAAGATGTACTACAATTCTAAAAGATGTATTTGATTAAATTTTGATGCAATTGATTCGTTAACTTACTTCAGCGTGAATGCCTTCCTAAAATTTGAAAATTTGATTGCTTGGATTTAGAAATGTCATCAGATAAACCATCTACTGTATCACGCCTATAAAGTTCGCACTTTTAGCGTTCAATTGCAATCCAATTGTCTTTGAAATTGTCCATGAATAATACTCTGCACCTCCGTTTTATTCCCACACATCACGCCTAAGATCGGCAATGATAAAATGACACCATTTTATTCGGAGGACAAATGACATCATTTTATGTCATTTTATTTTTGAAATAATGATATCATCAAAAAAAATTTTCCATTATATCTTCTTATTTATTATTAGATTCTTCGCATTTTGTATTCAACCAAATTTAGTGTTGAAAAGCAACAGGCTATTGTCTGTCACTCTGTCTATCACACAGAGTGTCAAACAATGCAGGACCGCAGGTGCGCTAAGAAGCAGATGCGTGACTCACACAAATATAACGCGGAGTCGGTAAATGCATTGATTCTTGCTGATTTATATTTACATTTAAAAGCACTAGTTTGAATTTGTTTTTTCTGACTTGTCTTAAGTTCTATTTTTGTAATACGAGTATAATATAAGCTTATGAATAAATTATTAGTAATATGTAGGCTAAACGAGGCTTTAAAATTTGAAAATGAGAGCACTGTCAAAGCTCGACATTTCTGTCTTAGAAAATTAAGATTCTGGTTAAAGACCGCTGTTTTCTGAGATTGGCTCTATATGTACAGTACTACAGTGTATATCTCATATATTGCTGGTTACTTCAGACTTCCAGTTGGCCCATGATTGAACATTGAACTCATTAATAATTGTCTTGATGTTTTTGAAGTTTTACCTCTAATCCAACTATTTTTAGCCTTTTTACGTACTTTAGATACTGTTGGCCTAACCAACTGCACGTTGTAGGCATTTTTGTAATTCGAGTGTTAAATCAAAACTTGCGATGTACAATGTATATGCCATAGGCCCTACCAAAGTTTTGATATGCAAGAAGTTTTGTATGACTAAACTGCTTTCTTCAGTCTTCCATTATTTGGAATATATCGATACTGCATGCAATCTAATTTCAATTTCATTGCTAAGAGCAGTAAAAGTATCATGGCAGCTATGTAAATCGAAAAATCTGTATGGCTGGATCTATTTGCAGTGTAGGCCTACGTATATTTCACTAAAAATGGTACGTTTTCATTATAAAATAATAAAATTATGCAAAATGATATCACTTTATATAATTTTAAAAATAAAATGATATCATTGCCGATCATAGCATCACGCCGTCATCCAAATGCCAAGCATGAAACTTCAAATTATTCGCTGTCTCGATCTCTACTCCCGATTAACCAAAATCTATGGCACTCCTATAGGAAACGTCCTACGGAATTATTGTAATTTTCCTATAGCGGGTAGTGCTATTGCTATGGAACTCCATTCTATGGTACTGTGGGAAAGTTTTGTCCCATTGAATTTTGGGGAACTTTGATCCTATTGCCTCTGGGACTAATTTCTCCCATAGAATTGTGGGAAATCCTGTCCTATCGATCTTCTGGAAATCCTGTCCCATAGAATTTAGGGAAATTCAGCGTGCATGGCAGCTCCTATTGCTACAGCGTGTCTAACCCTCTCCGCGACATACTGACGCTTTATGTGATCATGATTGTAAAGAATAATCAGTTTAGTTTAGCAATAGTGATAATGTCAATATAAAGACAACAACATGCATGAGGTATTTGCACTTTTTACTTTCGATCCCCTTGACATGTCGGTGAAAGTCTGGCCCAGATTTCAAGAAAATAGTTTGAGAATCAATCACACTATGAAGCATTTTTTTACTAATTTCATGATCATTCACAAAACGCCATTAATTCAAAAAACAGCCAATGATTTTTAATATTTTCTCTTTTTAGTCTTTTGAACACTTGCTTCGATGAAAAGTTTCTAAGAAATCATTCTCCATATTTCTTTCTCTTCCATTGGGAAATGTAGTTGAAGTTGATCTGCAACAAACGGGAAATAAATGATAAATATGCGATAAATGATAAGTTGATTCTGCATATAGGCAGATAAACTTCATTTAAGTGAAAAATGATGCAAAATATTGCAATTGAAGAATATTTGATAATTGCTATGTTTCTTGTATTGGAGATTTATATTATTTATATAGGATTATAGCATAATAAAGCAATTGCGCCCCGCTGTGATCTTGCAGATGAAAAATACGCCAGAAGTTTCATTTTACTTGTTTATTGTCACAACCGCGTTTCGTCTGCTCTCAGTAGGTGTGACACGCAGAATGAATCAAAGTGATTGAAACATGATTCCTGCTAGAATATCGATCAAACAATGGTCCTTTCTTTTTATTCAAGTTGTCGATGCACTACTTCTCATATTAGTAATTTTTCTGTATATGTACTTTTTAGCTACTACTTATTCATTTCGTGATTGCTTGTCCAATGACTGTCCATTGCTTGATCGATATTCTAGCAGCAATCATGTTTCAATCAGTTTGATTCATTCTGCGTGTCACACTTACTGAAATCAGACGAAACGCGCTTTTGACAATAAGCAAGTAAAATGAAACTTTGTGAAACATTATATTGGTTTCCATGCATGCATGTATGCGCTTATTCAAGGTGTAAGTATGTAAAGTTATTGTCTTTTCTAACTTTTTGCAAGCATCTTGCGATGCTGGTAGAATTTTAGAATTAAAAGCACTGCTATTATTGATAAGATTTATGGTCCTAAGCTTTCACCTACTAAAATCGCATCAGATGAAACGAAAGAGGTTAAGCTTATTAGAGTGATTATCATGTTTGCATTAAAATTCAAATATGAATTTTAATTTTAATACATAATAAAAATAATTTCAAAAATTATGGACAATGGATTCAAGCTTCATAAATAATTAATATACTGTAGTGGCGGTGATATTAGATTTCTGTCATCACATTTGGTCCATACATGCTTATTTAGAGAGGAACTCATCATCCTTATGAATAGATTCTCTTCGTTGTTTCTTTGAAAAGTCGGTCGAAAAATTCGGCATTGAAAACTGAAAACCTCAGTTTCATGGGAGTTGTAGTATGGGAATAACATAGAATGGGGAATCATGGCTAGTATATCAATAATACATTAGTGGATTACGCATACTTAATTACATACATGCATAAAGACAAATACAGGAAGCATCGCTTATTTACTATATTCGAAAGATGAATACTTTCTCGTAATTATTTCCTTCCTTCTGAGAGAATTTCAAATAAATATTTATCTTTTTTATCATTTAAAAATTCTTAGATGCAAAGCGTCATTTTCTTATCACAAACGCTGCTTGATCTATTTCCTATCAGAACAACTAAATGTCGGAATTTACATTCCTTTATTTAAGGCGGCCGTCTAAAATTTCAACAACCAATAGTTCCGCAATCATTTGCCGCAATCAGCAGTTTTTATATTTCTCTTTGCGCTTTGCAAGGATTATTAGCAAAAGCAAGAATGCAAATTATGCAGTGGATGAAAATTAATAGATAATCGCTGAAGATAATCGCTTGAAATATGATGAACATTTGTCGAGTGACGTCCACATCTGTGCGCCCAGCCGGATTTTGACCAAGAACTGCATAATGGAACAATGACTAAAACCCGAAATCCATTTGGTCAGACTGCATGTTGAGATGATTAGCTTATATTTGATGAATGTGGCAGGCAAGTCTGCAAAGTTTCGAGGAAATAATCCATAATGTAAACATGAGTTTCACTGTTCTATTTCAAGACGATCACTTGAGAAACCTGTGAGTTTGTACTAAGATTGCTTGCACATAGGGGTCAGACAACGTATTGGTTACATGCTGCCATGGAATTCTAGATATTAACACCTGGAATGATCACTCATTTTGACGCGCTACGATGAGAGGCCATTAGGCAGACGCGCGTGAAATGATTGTTTTTGTCGGATTAGTTAATTGTCCAGTGCTTTATCCTATCTTATGCATACAACTATTGCTACATGCATATCTTATTGTTGATAGGAACATCGGCACATTGTATTTATTTGTTTGATATAGGGTCTTACAGCATTAACAAAATCATGAAGAACTAAAAACAAATACATTTCAAAATAATGCTTTTAGTGATTCGAAAACTTGGAACACTTTGCGTTTAATTTGGCCTTCAAATCTCTTTCTGAGATTCGATTTGTGTAGTTTTTCAAAAAGCAATTATACAGACGATTGGACATTTCAAAAACAAGATCGTGCCCATTTTTACACATGGTTCTACCGAATGCCTCAATGTTGTTGTCTAAAAAGAGATTTTCAACCACGTTACAAAATATGCGACGGCTGTTTTGAGTCGAAAATAATTTTCTCGATAATGTTTCCGATGCGTCGACCTCTTTAAAAATTTTCCAGCAACACACGCTGATCTGTAGTACATTGGCTTTATTAGAGTTGCTCTTCACGAAGGCCATGAGATTAAGTAGAATACTCATGCGGCGTATTGTATCGGTGGACGTGATATGTTTAAATCGGTATGGGGGATAACTTCTTGTAGAACCGCAGACTTAATATTTCAAATTGGGATGAATTATTATAGATCCTTTGACTTGGGGTGGAGAGGACGACAGGTCTAAGTACAGAAAGTAAAGAATACCTTCATGGCGTGAATCATAAATCCAGAGGGAGAGGTTTCAGACGAGAACTTCTCCTCAATAGCCTCTAGCGAGTCCACTTGGTCAGTTTCATTAAGGTCAGCTTCCATCTGTTCGAAGCTTTGATTTAAGAAATCCCGACGCGCAGAGGAGGTTGCTCTCTCCGTACTCCGTTCGGATATCGTCGTAGAAAAATAAGACGGTAATTCTGGAAACACGGAGGGTACCGCACCGGATTTCAATCGTCGAAGAAGTTTCTTACGTCGTTCGCCGAACTGTTTTCTACGTGTCGCGTTTGAGTCCGAGATGTCCGTCAAAAAGTCCGATTCTTTAAAATGCCGCGAACATAAGCGTGAGTATTTGGTCGGCACAAAGTTTTCACGAGATAAACGTCGTAGCCACAATTTGAGTATCTCCCGGTTTTCAAGTGGAAATCGATGCAAAGTTACATTTCTATTTTCCACCTGAGATTTGTAGCGCGTTTTACAGCCCACAGCAGAACACTTGTAAGGCATCACAACGATGGATAAAGTGTGAAACAGTGAATTTGCTACAGCACATTTCACTCACAGATGATGTAATTTGAGGGAAACATTTGATGAATCACCAATACAGCTTCCACTCCTTACTTGTATACAGACCAGAGTGCGGCTACCCGGCGGACATTGCAAGCAACGGTGAGGAAATCTCTTCGCTGCTTCGATAAGTCATTGGCCTCGAATCGTAAAGCGAAAGGAAGAAATTTGGGAAGTGATCATTCCAGGTGTTAATATCTAGAATTCCATGATGCTGCCCATGTACCTAGCGCAATGAATGAATCACACAAGGTAGGCGTTACAGACAAGCGGGAAAGTTGTGCAGCGGCTACAAAGCTGAGTGACTAAAGAAAAGTATTGGAATGGAATCCTTGCTACCTAGACTATCTAAAGTTATTACCACATGTATTTGGGAAACATCGTCAATCTATAGAATAAAGGAAATCATACAGTGCATCTTAGTCCATTCAATTTTTGGTTTAGACTTCAATATTCTAACTTATAATTTGAAGTATGAGTTTAAGGCAACCGAATTGAATATTAATGACGATTTCAAGAGAATTATTTTCTTTTACGATTATGCTTGCGTGTGTGTATTAATTTTTCGTGTTAGAGTGCCGTGGTACACTTATTCAGGTTACTTAATTTTCAAGAAGAACAGCATTACAACACATTATTACGTAGAATATTGCGCACGGTGCATCTCGAATGTAATAAACAAGTGTAGCACGTACAACCCTGATAAAGCGCAATAACACTTAGTTATAATCGCTAGCATTGAATAATCAGCTCGAGAAAATGAGAAATCGAACACAAATTTTCTTCAACCAATTAAGACAAAATATTAAATTCTTTTTCTGTGTAACGTTTCGCTTTCTGCTTCTGCTGGTACAATCAAAAAATAAAGGGAACTTTAAAATCACATTGAACGAATTGTACTAGAGTCTGATACATGGGAGCTGCTTTCTCTTGTTCCCACAGGCCGACGAATTTCTATGTTCTTTGCTGAGGTGCATAGTTGACCATTGAATCACTTTCATAGAAGGATTGGCACTGTATGCAATTAGCAGTTGATAGACATGTGATATAGGGACAGTCACGTGAACACACACTCTAGATCTTATTGTGCGAGCCGATTCTCCAACATATGTCGATGTGCAACCTGTACATTCAATGAGACATATACAAAACTTTAGCAATCACACTTCAGATTTGTAAGACTGTGTGCAGTATTTACAGATAGCTATCATATATACACTAATGCCATTTTTATATATCCTCGTCAATCCATTGAAAATTGAACTTAGGTGAACTTCAAGAAATGTGAAAAATGATGCTTTGAAGGAAAATGACATGAATGTAACACAAATTCCAAACGGCAATGCAAGAGCGATTGTCCAAAGAAAGTTATCAGACATGCCATGAAGCAAGTGAGTATATCGAGTGAGAAAGAGGTGAAAGAGAAAAGTTGTGGTCATCATTACCAAATAGCAATGAATTGAGAATTCAAGAGAAATAAAAAGAATATGGTACAAATGTAGCTTGCCACCTAATTGAATGTCTGTTTCCCTAATAAACCTCTATCTCATATTTTACTACCCATGTCACAACAGGAGTGTATACATGATTGCTAACTGTGTATACTGTACACAGTCTTACAAATCTGAAGTGTGATTGCTAAAGTTTTGTATATGTCTCATTGAATGTACAGGTTGCACATCGACATATGTTGGAGAATCGGCTCGCACAATAAGATCTAGAGTGTGTGTTCACGTGACTGTCCCTATATCACATGTCTATCAACTGCTAATTGCATACAGTGCCAATCCTTCTATGAAAGTGATTCAATGGTCAACTATGCACCTCAGCAAAGAACATAGAAATTCGTCGGCCTGTGGGAACAAGAGAAAGCAGCTCCCATGCATCAGACTCTAGTACAATTCGTTCAATGTGATTTTAAAGTTCCCTTTATTTTTATGATTGTATCAGCGAAGCAGAAAGCGAAACGTTACACAGAAAAAGAATTTAATATTTTGTCTTAATTGGTTGAAGAAAATCTGTGTTCGATTTCTCATTTTCTCGAGTTGATCTTTCCAACCACTTGTGAAACAGTGGAGTCAACCTGATGGCACACCTATTAAAGGTTTTGAAAGTGAAATTAAAGAACGGTTTTCTAAGTGATAACTAAAAGACCAAAAATAATTGGGCTATAATTCAATCAGATAGTAGTCTATAAAATGTTGGAACACCGAGGACTTGATAGCTTACTTCATGACTTAAAACACCGATTCGAGGATTTCACCAAACGTGGATTTCTCAGATGACGCAGCAGACTCGTTGAAAGAACCCGATTAGCCCGAACTGAAATTTAAAACATAATATGCTTGGGCCAGTTAGAAAGCTATGAAACAAGCGGAATCAAAAGATACACCCGGTATCTAATATAAGAAAAATTCTGTTCCAATTTCGATGTAACTAACTGCTGCATCATTTAAGTGATTACAGCTTATCTTCAAAACTTAGAGCATAAATTTATGCGTAGGTCTTCGCTGAGAAAGGTTTACGATTTTCAAATTAATATCCTGAATAATTTAATCTAGTTAAAATATTGAAATTTACAATAATTTTTGTGCTATGATAACGCACATCGCATAGCACTTGAACGTATTGTTGAAATGGCTACTTTACACGTACGACAATTGAACGAGGAATAGATAAGACTGTCTACATAAATCTTATATTACAGTAGTTCTAATTCCTACCTCCAAAAATCTAAATGATTGCATAATTCAATAAAACAGTGCGTGAATGAATTGCTGGAACAATAAGGACTTGATGATTTGACTGATGGACTATACAAATGATACTGAACAATGATACTGAACAACTGAAGTTTCATTTGAACTTACTCCATTGGTGTGATGATTGAGACAAACCGGATAAGATGATTGATTCAGCAAACGACGGATTTTCATAAAAATACGAGACACTGAGACGCGACCAAAGGATGTGATTAACAATTACTGTTGCACATGCCAAAGGCATCTGAAATTATACTGAACATGCAAATGTTGCAATATCATTGGACAAAGTCAGATTACGGAATCAAAACTGTCGCTGCGCGTTTGCTTCTTTTGGATAGCTTCTATGGCACTCATATTTTCCCACTTCCAGTGCAATTGGATCCAATTGACTTCGATTGAATGATGAGGTGTGCTATGGCACTCCCATTGCGTGTCATAGAATGCCATAGAGTGCCATTGAATTTGGTTAATTGGGGTAACTGTTGTTGCAGGACTAATGAGAAGAGAAATGGCCCTTTAGGGTATACTTGTTGTACACTGGCCAATGAAAACAACGTTCCCATTGGATGAAAGGCTCATGCTGCCATTTTCATTGCCATTGATTCTTTCTTCAGTGACAGTGATACTATTAGCCTAAGTCAATGCAAAAAATGCCTTTTGACAACGTTTTGATATCGCTTTTCAGACCATTTGTTAAATCGTTCCAGCTGCTGTGTAAACTGCCACCAACATATTCATAGGAACAGAAGCAATAGTTTCTAAATTATCTTTTGTGAAAACGCACGGCATTTTGACTTTTCAGATTTTAGTGATGACTTTTACAGTAATGAAAAGATGTGACCGTCTTACAATAATGATAGTACTTTGTGAATCACGTTTGATATAAAAGTTTTAAAAAAGACTGAATCCAAAATTCACCAAAGGATTTACTGAATCAATCCCATACCCAGAACTTCTCTTTTAATTACTAATTCACTAAAAAGACGCTAGAATGAATAAAGAGATTTCACACTTAGCCGCTGTATATCCTCAACCACTGTAATTGGCTGTTGAACATGATTGAAGGAGTCTGTATTGTAGGAGTATTGTATATTATTTTTGTAGGTAATGCTTGCTTCTTGATTGGGTTGTCTTCTCTCAGCACATTCTCTGCATGAATATGCGAATTACAATAATTTATTCTGTTGAATTATGATGCATTTCACATGAAGCGATTTTTTTCAAAACTTGCTCCATGGTTTTATTCAGGTACACAATGCCGTCATCCATCAAGCTCACAAATGTCTCCGGTATTCAATTCAGTGCATGCATTAGAATTTAAGCGTCATTTAAATCAATCATACATGTAAGTCCATGTTTATGTGTAGCCTCTCATGCAATTGAAAGGGAAGTTTCCTCTAAAAACATTTATTTCTGTGGAAACGGTCCCCAGATGTCTAAGAAATCAAAAATCTATTTTTTGCAGCCATGGCGGAATTAGATGAATGACTTTTTTTATAAATTTGGCTTTCGGGCCCTTCTTCTGCACAAAACTAAGTAATAAATACAAATAATCAGAAACCAAACTTGCATATGCTGTTCTAAATGTTCCAAAAAACGAGTGCTTCACAAATTCTCCCAATGAGGTTTGATCACGGGAAATACAAGCAATTATTATATAATAATTATTACTGATAATTATATAGCAATATAATGGTATATAATAATAATAAATAGTATAAAATAATAATACCAATTTGTATATACAAACTGTTATCACTCGCATGCCCGTGATAATACCTCATCGCAAAGAATTTGGGAAGCACTTGTGCAAGTTCAGTTTTTGATTTTTTGTATTTATTACTTAGTTTTTAGTGGAATAAGGACCCTTAAGCCAAATTTATAAAAATTAATCTCATCACTTTCTAAGCTTGTTGAAAACCAAAATAATCCACAACTATAATTTGAGCTTAGCATACATAAAAGCATTAGGCTTACCCGGTACCTAAGCTATTGATGTAGACGAGATGAGATTTCTGTAATAACTCACTAGTCTAGTAGTTTCGTCGGTTACTCAGCCATTACATTGAGCCAGTTTTGAAACGAAACATCAATGCCATCGTCGCTGATTGATAAGTTGCTAAAGCGATAAATAGTCCTTTTCGTTCATGCATGATGTGGAATTCAAGGAGTAGTTTTCACTAGATGCCACTGAGAGTGACTTAATCCTTTTCGCATCCCATTTTGCATGATATTACTTAGGATGCAAAACTATGAAAAATATTCTAAAAATCTCTATTATTTTCAGACAGGTATTTGAAGATTGCTATGAATTTCAGAAGAAAACATAGCAAAAAATTTTCCAAAAATAGTCAAAAATGTTGCTGAATGAAGTTTTTGTAAGAAATTTTCTTATAATACACGCATATACTCGGTATTTCATACTGCAAATATTAGATCTCATTTCTTACCTGAAGATACCTGGTTGACTAAATATTGTCCAATTATTGAACACATGCGCATTTAGATTCCATAATTTACGGCTACTCAAGTGCGCGTCGATTGATTTTTGGCTATTGTTAAGTAATTCATAAGACAAACAATTAAATTAAATGTTTTCCATATCTTTATTTGAAAATATTGCCAATTTTTTATCCAGACTATTTTATCATTTTAGTGCGAGCGTCATGGTCAGGACAGAAACATTGTCGTTTTCGCTAATCCGCACCTAATTATAAAGCCTATAGGCCGATGCTGTCTCGGATTGCGTAAAGAATGTTAACAAAGTATTGGCACTTTAAAAAAGGTTTTAAGGTATAGTACACCAGTAGAAAAGCTTTAAAAAACAATTCAATTAAAGTAAGCACTGCGAGTTGTTCACAAACTCCTATGCTGCACAAGCGATAATTCTAAAGGTTCACAGCCACGGAAAAGTATCTAAAGGTGTATGGACATATTTATCTCATTAAATGTACTTGCACGCGTACACAACTTTCAGCATTGAGCATAAAGAATTATCTTTGATCTTTCACTCGATTTCTGTTTATAAATTTGAACTTGATGATCAATTATCCTTTCCGCTAGAATTTCCACATTGAAGCTAGCAAAATTACAGTTGATATTCTTATTTTCAGAAAGTTAGTGGGCTAAATGCTCATTAGATTTCATATATTAATACCTGCTATTAAATATATATTATTTAATAGTACCATGCCTTTGTACTGTCTTGATTTTCATTCTCATCGAATATAAAATTTCTATTCTATTCTAATCGAAGACATCATGTGATCAAAGGGATACTATTCCTTTGCACTTGCAGGGACAGTCGCCACTTCAGCGATATTTGCTCTACAATTCACTTAGCTACAGTTATGTGTAGTTAAAGTCATCAATATCAGATTTCGTTTGAAAAGATAATTGTTGATAAAATTATGTTCAGATTGTTTATGAAATTGGGAAGGAATGAGGTGTCACAGCACCGCCCCCGCTGTGAAGCAACACCGAAACACTCGATGAAGCAGCTGTTCGCCACAGCTACAGTGAAATGTAAGACCCCTCTTCTTCAGAGAGGTACATTCCCTTCAGATTGTGACAATCGTATTCACGGCAATATTCGAAAGGGAGTTTGCGGGGGATTTGGTTAGAATCTCACTCTTGAAAAGATGATTTTGTAGCTGAGTGGATGACGATAAATGTCGAAAATTTAGTAGCTAGGATCCGCTAAACATCGATATTTTCTCGGCGCTTGCTTTCCTGATTGTTTGACAAAACGTGAAGTCTCAGCTTTAACTGCTAGTTTCATAACAGTAAAATAATATACACATGGATGAGACTTTCTAAACTCTAGTGATTTCACTGTCCGTGCTAAGGAGTTTTAGACATGAAAAGCTACTGTTCACACCCACAGTGTTGAAGCCATAGTTGAAGCTAACTTCAATGCTCAATTTTCTAGCTGAAACTTCGGTAGTCATTATTGCAAGCCATAGCAAGCAGCCATGAAATTCACAATGCTTTTTGTATAACTCAAGTCAATCAATGAAATGAGAGACACTGCGAAATGAAACTGACAGATGGTTAGTTGAGGTTCCTGCTACTAAGGATAAGGATAAATCCGGTTGTGGGTATATGGACCGCATGCAATATATAGCATGACTACCATGTAAAATCCAGTACTTAATAAGGCCCACTCTCTAGAAACGGTCGATCTAACTTTTGGATTGGATATCCGTAGATCAAGTCATCCACAAGATCCGAAACGTTTATTTTCGAAAAATTAATGCAGACGCTACAACATTGAATATGTAAACCGGTAGGTGAGCTTACAGCAATCCATTTCGTTCAAAAATTCCTCGCATCTTGTATTATGAACATAATAATGCACTCATCAACCAAACGCGGACCTATTATATATTACATGTATGCTATCTTGGTAAATATTGTCAAGTGACCAGTTCGTCTACGTAATTGTTCGATATCAACTTAAAAATATAAATTAATTAAAGCTGCAGTAAGGTTGCATCCTAAAAGTCCCAAGCTTACTTTTCCCGATTTCTTCCTTTTAAGTGATTCACCTGCTTCTCCTCTCTTCTCAAGTTTTTCTGAAATAGAAATATGTGATATTGAGCAATGGAACTGTTGTGAAGCTGTAACACGAGAAAATTGTCTGGCAAGTAAATGATACCCAATTAATGCGCAATCTGACGGTATAGTCTATAACAGTGCTTCTTAACTTGTGAGGAATGCTGGAGTTGCCAATGGGGAGTGAAAGGTTAAACTTGGTCGGTTTTGGGGAATGTGGAGAAAAGGCTAAGAAACCCTGGTCTATGACTTCTCACGGGAGCAAACTCTTCATTATGATTTTGCTGTATTTTTATCTCCTTCATTGTAAAATGTTGCGAAGTTAAAAATCCTTTGAAATATATGAGCATCAAATAAATTTAAATATAAGAAAATTTGTCAAAGGATTTTTTCTTCACCATATTTTATCCAGCGGGAGATAAAGGGCTACAAAATTGTAATACGATAAATGTACACAGATTTTCCTGATACATACATGTACCTAACATTTGTAGCTGCTTTTTCAGCAGCAGGTTGATCTTCTCTTGACCGGATATCACCATCTCCAAAAGGGAGCAAATCCTTGATTGGTATATTGAATGTAACTTCTTCTTTTTGGCTCATCACGGTTCTCCTCTGACTCTATGCCTGCATCATAATCGGCAAATGAATTCGATGTTGCCGCAGGAATCATAGGTGTAGGCGTATTACCAACTTCCGTCAATGCGCAAGTTCTTTCCGTAAATTTGTTTGCAGCAGTCTTACGTTTATTAGTATTTACTTCCAAGTCCATCTTTTCCATTATAGCATCCGTGTCATAATCTAACAATAAATACTCTTCAAGTTTGTCAGTGAGAGGCACTAGCGTTGTTAATGAGCCCCGTGAGATTATTAAGGCAGAATAGGTCTCCCCGCTGTCTCTCATCTTCACTATGTCATTCTGTAAATAGAAGGAATTGATCAATTTCAATAGATATTGCTATGTAACTTTGAGTACTGTAACTACTAACTTAGAATGCAATATATCAGAAAATGGGGTTGCATTTAGAAAATTGAAGGTGGTTAATAATCGTCAACAACATGCAGATCATTTGATTATAATTAAATATGCTCAATCATCAGTCCGGTTAATTTATTAGGCCTATGTTTACCATTAACGATGCATCTACTCTATAGAAGGAATCGTTTAGTCAACAAAAAGGCAGCATTAAAGGAGCTTGTAAAATAAATTTAATATATTTGAAGAGTACCTGCCTACACGTACTACGTAGTACAAATGTTGCGAACTGCTTGTTAAACAGTTATAAAATTCCTAACTTGTGCATGTAGCTAAACGCACATTATCTCAAATAAAATTTTCAGAAGCCTGTGTTCTAGCCTCTATGAATTTTCATAGCAGCAAAGCAAAAATCAAGCTTCTCTTTCTTTTCATGTCCACTTGTTCCTATCGATCTTTGAAAGCGCGGACGCCGAAGTTCCCCCGCGACAGGCACCTGCTATCAATTTTCGTGAAAATTAGATATCCATCATCCGAATTAAAAATATTTCGGATAACCGCGTGTATTTAACAACATTTCAATCCAATTTGGTAACCTCCAACTCGATAGTAACAATGACCATAGGCACACCGAAAATTAATAATCGAAGTTGTGGACATACGAATTTGCACAATTTCCGAACTTTGAGCACGTCGATATCAAAAGTGAATGGCACCCAAAATGCGCATGGATCAGACAGAACTAACATCAACTTAAAGCTTAATGCATTGTTCTAAATAAAAGACCATTGCATGTCTCTTACTCATCAAAGACACTGAAGTAGACGTTTCTTTTGGATTTGCCCTACTGCCTGGGCACTTGACAGTGGATGGTGGAGCATTGTTTGAAGCATGCAATCAATTTTGATTGACGTTGGACGTTGTCGACCCCGGTTTTGATTACGACGGCCTCGGCCGGTTCCAACCCTGACGCATCGCATATATTATAGAATTTTTCAGCAATGTGTTCCCAATTTATTGTGTATCTAGTATTTACCAAGATTTTGTAAAATGCTTTAAATACGGACATCGTCATAGATCAACAGATTTCCTTCGTTAAAAGACTGCCGGTATTTTTGAAATATTTTCCACGGATTAAAGCAAGTATAAGCTTTCCGAAATTTTGACCCGGTACAGACTTGTGGGTACAATTTCTGTGCGTGGTTGATATTTCTGGAAACACTATGTTTATCCCTGTGGTAAACTTGTGGAAAAGTTCCAAAGTATGTGCTTCAATGAGAACAGAATATTTTGGAAATCGCAAAACAAACAACAGATTCAAATTTTGGTTAGGCATGGTTTTTTTTATAACAACACATTAAGCATCTTACTTGGTTTTCAACTTCGCTAAAAAGTTGCAGAGGTTTTTTCTCCACATAGTATTATCATTTCAGCGTTTCTGATTTCTACATATCGTAGCCTACTACAGAATTAGCTGACCACAAAACTAATCAGATCCATGATGTAGCCCGCTGCTAGAAACGTTTGCCAACCTTTGAGCTAGATGATTCGCATGCAACATACAAAACTTGCAAGTTATAAGTCATGGCAAGAATGTGCATTTAAAAAATTACTTTTTTCCACGACTCTGTCTCCTACAAAATATATTTCATGACTGGCTAACAGTCTCTCTGCTCGAATTACATGTACATGTATGTTCTCTGCCAGTACTGCATGCACATGCTTTAGTTTTGCAATTCCCAATTCATAAAGGCAGTAGCAACGCACCGCAATCACCTTGGCCTCCAGACAAAAACAATGGCGCACTGATGTATAGGGTGAGCAGATCTCGCCGAATGTGCACCTAGAGCTTGGTGAAGCTAATATTTAAGCCTCACATTTGACTAGCAATTATATAGGTCAGCCTTTTTGCAAATTTCAATTTTCAACAAATAAAATTCTTCATATTTGTTTACTGCAACGTAAGTTGTGTAATTGTCATTCATGTCTTGACATCCACTCCACTTTCTGCTACGTTTTTAATTTACATATCTGTTTTCCTGACTACAATTTTTCAACTGCACAAATCAAGAAAAACAACTACACATTTGAATTTAGAACTGCACAAATTGTGTCCAGTTACACGTTCAAAAAACCTGGATAAAAGATTGACTATATCAGCACCGTCGAAGCCCCCAACATGGGGGAGTATTGACTTTGAGCCATCATTTTCATCAGATATGAGAGATAGATTATAAATGCATTTCACATTTGTGATATAATGTTGGCATATTTGTTGTCTTGAACGCTAGAGAAAGATATAGGTTATGGGCGCCCTCCTCGCATCGTAACTGACGCTAGAGAAATTTGTGGTAGATGGATGCAGTCCTTGTGACATAGGAAAAAGGTGTGAAAAAGGTGTCCATCTATTAGTAGCTCAACAAAATTGCTCGGAAAAAATTCATGCCATCTTCGAGAAAAATAGATCTGTATGTTTAACAAAGGGTTATTTGAGAATATTTGAAAAAGAGGAAGTTTACCGCAAAGTTTCAAAACAACAAAACTTGGTGCCTGTTGCAAGACGACACGGCAATTACATGTACCACTGACATTAGACATGGCTGCTGTGACTTTCAGACTGAAAATGGAGTGATTCATAATATAGTGCAATTTTTGCTAATTAACTTACTTTCCGAACATCTTCCCGCTTTGCGTAGTCCATCTCGAGTTTATCGCTATAAAGGAAAATGGGATCGGCGTACGACTTTTTCTTTATGAAATACACTAGAAGATAGTCATTACTGCGGGTATAGCCGGGAAAATTGGGTTGGACTTCTGTTCGATTCCTCTTTGTCATTGCAAGATTCTGCAAAAATACATATCAGTCATATGTCAATGTAAGTGAGCTTCAGTTCATGTCATTTACTCTCAGAACAACATTGAAAAACTATGCAAAATGAACTGAAACATGTTCATTAAATAACTGTGTTATACTTATATCTGATAACAAAGTTTTTTTTAGATCATTGATTTTAGCAAGTGGGCTTCTGAAAGTAGCTACATGGAATGTCATCACAATGACAGCTAGATCTATGGAAGTGGCTGATGCTTTGAGGAGAAAGGTGGAAATCGCCTGTGTGCAAGAGGTGAAGTGGAAAGGTGCTAAAGCACGCTCAATCGGACATGGATACAAGATGTTTTACAATGGAGATGACAGCAAAAATAACGGAGTCGCAGTGATTGTTGCAGAAAGCATGCTAAGTAACATTTTGAGTATCGAAAGATACAGTGATCGGATTATGTCAATAAAGTTGATCTCTCCTAACACTTCAGAGGTTCTTACGGTCATATCTGCTTATGCCCCACAACAAGGTAGATCTGATGTAGAGAAATACCTCCTCTGTGAGCTGCTGGAGCAGGTGAATGTAAATGGAGGCCCTGTAATAATTGGTGGGGACTTTAACGGCCATGTTGGTCGTGAGGCAAATGGAGCGCGGTCACATGGTAACAATGGTATGGGTGCAAGAAACAATGAAGGGGAGCGTCTGGTGGAGTTTGCGGATTCGCATGATTTAATGATAGCAAATACGCGGTTTACAAAACTAGAGAAACAGCTGATAGCCTATAAAAGTGGACGAAATGAATCACAAATTGACTATATGATGACAAATCGAGCTAACATCAAAAGGGTCACAAACTGCAAAGTTATCTTGAACGAAGCTGCGGTCCCTTAGCACCGTCTTCTGGTGATGGACTTCAAGACTGACCCTACCAAGAGACAGTACAAAAAGAAAAACGAAGTCAAGATTAAGTGCTGGAAACTGGCGGACAGAGACGTAAAGACTAGATTTGCAGAGGAAGTGACAGAAGAAGTGGGTGCGTCAAAGAAAGATTGGCCGGAAGTAGAGACAATTATAAAAGATTGTGGTAAGAGTGCATGTGGAACAACTCGCGGTGGCCAGTCCAAGCAAGAGCGCGAAACATGGTGGTGGAATCCTCTAGTACAAGAGGCAGTTCGAACCAAGAAGAAGGGTTTCCAAAGATGGCAGAAAACGGATGCGATAGAAGACTTGGAGTATTAGAGGAGAGCAAAGAAGAATGCCAAGATCGAAGTAGCAAAAGCGAAGGAAAAGGAAGTCGAGCTACTGTACCAGAAACTCGGCATTAGAGAGGATGAAAAGGCTATCTACAGATTGGCGAGATCCAGAGAAAAAGCTACGAAAGACAATCATGAAGGATACTATGTGAAAGATGACGGCGGAAGTATTTTATGTACTCCCCGGGAAAACATCGAGAGGTGGAAAGATTACTTCAAGGGGCTGCTAAATGTGTTCAGGCCGCATCAGTTTGGGGAAGCTTTCACACCTGTTGGAGGACCGGTCCTCCGAATAACAACAGAAGCGGTTCTTTGTGCTCTGTCCTGTATGGCGAACGGCAAGAGCTGTGGGTCCGATGGAATACCTATAGAAGCCTACCGAGTTTTACAGGCGGATGGGGTGCGTCTGCTGACGGACGCAATGAATAACATCCTTACGGGAGGCTCGATGAGCAACAGTTGGCGAGAAAGTATCCTGACCCCTATCTTCAAGGGCAAAGGTGACCACATGGTTTGCTCAAACTATCAGGGCATCAAATTACTGTCACATGCACTTAAAGTGTGTAATAGAATAATTGAGAAGCGGCTCAGAGAGTTGGTTGATTTGGCTGACAATCAATTCGGATTCAGACCAGGTTTGGGAACAACAGATGCCATGTTTGCCTTGCGCACTACAATGGAGAAGTACCGTGAAGGCAACACACCGCTCCACATGGTTTTTATCGACCTGGAAAAAGCATGTGGTTCAATTCCACGTGAAATCCTTTGGAATTGTATGAGAGCTCACAATATCCCTGAGGTATATGGCAAAGTGATACAAGACATGCATACGAGAACAACAACGAAAGTGAGATCCAAGCAAGGTCTAAGTGATGCGTTCGAAGTGAGGGTGGGACTCCATCAGGGATCCGCCTTAAGTCCGTTCCTCTTTGTCTTGGTCATGGGCACGATTTCACAAGCACAGAGAACAAGTCCATCGTGGGAACTGCTATATGCAGATGATATTGCCATTGTGGATAGTTCGGAGCTATCTCTGGAGAGGAGGCTGAACCAGTGGAATCACACCATCGAGTGATATGAACTCAAAGTAGATGTTCACAAGACTGAGTACATGCCTACCGAAGACCATTGCGAAACGATGTTTTTACCATCAGGACAGGTGAAGAAGGTCGACCATTTCAAGTATAGTTACGCCAAGTATAGTTTTTTTAGTAACTATATATTTCAAGTATAGTTATTTATCAAGGTCTGTGATAGATAAAGACAGCACCATCGACAAAGAAGTCAATAGAAGGATCCAAGCGGCTTGGGGAAGCTGGAGAAGATTAACAGGGGTACTGTATGACAAGAAGATGCCGACAAAATTAAAAGCAAAGGTCTACACAACCATGGTGCGACTAGTGATGCTGTATGGAAGCGAGTGCTGGGGAGTCAACGAGAAAAATCGCCAAAAGATCGCCACAACAGAGATGCGTATGTTGCGAAGCATCCTCGGAGTAACAAGAAAAGATAGGATAAGAAATGAAGACATTCGCGGAGCACTCGGGATTCATCCGATTGATGGGATCATGCGGCGGCACAGACTAAGGTGGTACGGGCACGTGGTACGTAGACTTCGCGAACACTAGACCCGGCTAGCGTTGGAAATGTCTGTGCCAGGGCCAAGAAACAGAGGGCGACCAAAGTAGACATGGGAGCGCCAGGTGATGGAGGACATTAAAATCATTGGAGCCTCAACCGTGGATGCATTAGACCGTTCGAGATGGAAGAGGAAAATTAGGCCGCCCCCTTCACTGGGACAAGGCCTTTTAAGGTGAGCAAGGTGAGCAATACCAAGCTGTATTATTATTGGGTTATTGCTATTCCCTGAGCTATGTAGTAATTTGGTTTTTGATGCTATGCAATGTTTTCTTATATTATAGATTATTTAGACGATTATATTTCATCGTTATCCACAAGAATGCTTCCGCGCTCATTAAATAACCTTCTTGGTCACATTCCTAACCATATTGGCTTTGTACGGAAAGCTCCTTATGCAAAAATTCTTTTTAATAATAGCAATATTTTAAATCTTTTAAGAATAATTAATAATAATCTTTTAACTAAATGAAGCTGGAAAACTGAATCTTTGTACTTAAACAGTGTAAAACCAAGACATGTATCTGTCTCGAAAAACACTGTCGGGAAGCCGGGACAAGTGCGCCCAAATCTGAATTGTTCCGATAAAACCGTGACGCCTTGTCACACTGGACTAAATGCCGCAAATGCCGAAAATGTGAAGTACGTGAAATTTAGAATGCGAAATTTGAATTGGAAAACCATTAGCCTAATGTGCTACACAATGAGCAGGAACTCGAAAACATTTTGGAAGACATACGACTTTGCTTCACCTCCTTCAGATGTTATTTTTGATGAAAATGTGCATAAATAAATGGATTTTGTAGCTTTTATAGTTTCATATCTACAAGTATTTCATTCTGATTAGTATGCTGAAAGGAGTGATTTACAGACTCAGCTTCTGTGGAAGTGCTGCAAATTCAAGGATGCGAGAAGCTACACATTTAAGAATGCATAAGCCACAAAGGAATTCAATAGCTGAAATTGAGCTGTTTAATGACTTTTTAGCTGCGATATAGTGTGGGTTCTGACGACGTAGTTTTCCTCTTTTAATTCCATACATTCCCCTACTCCTTTTCCATACTTGACTACTATAGTATGCACGCAAGATTTTCTTTGGTAAATGTATTTGTGATGATAAACCAAACTTTGATCATTCTTTTCACGGACATGTTTTTACTGGAAATCTTGAAGTTGTTAAGACAATTCTCAGACAACTGATGTGCAAGGAAGCTAA
The DNA here is from genome assembly GCA_907163375.1 of Prostheceraeus crozeri. NCBI lineage: Eukaryota > Metazoa > Platyhelminthes > Polycladida > Euryleptidae > Prostheceraeus > Prostheceraeus crozeri. Next base: position 29,285 of record CAJQUW010009700.1, on the reverse strand, counting down.
GTTTCGTTTACGACGGAATGTCCTATGGCCTCAGTGGTCCTGTGATGCAATTTACATTTTTTACACATGCCGAATAAATTTACGCAAGTAAACTATTGCGAATATCGGATTAATGAAAACACTTGAATAGTCTACATAGAACTTCAATGCGATTACTACCTTCACGTCTGGATACGGTGAATTTATGTACGTGTATAGACTTAGGATGTGAGAAAACTGTATCCATACAAAAAATGTGAAAACAGCATGTTAATTACATGTATGTGAATAAAAGAAACACCGTGCTATAGGTCAAAAAAGGCTTCATCAGGTCACATTAGAGGATAGAATTCTGTAAAAAATTATATAATATTTCCCAAAAAATTGATGTTTTGAGTATCTATTTAAATTGTGATAACATGCGAAACATGGACTTTCCTGAACACTTAACCCTTACTTTGATGCCAATGCTATTGGGGAACACCGACCAGTTAGAAATTATCTATTCAACATTCACTACTCACAGAATATCATGAGAAAGGCACCACATGATTTTGAAATGAGTGCCTCCGTTGGTGGACACCATATAACCAACCAAAATATAGTATTCTGACGACATATTGCTCACAGCATATAGGGCAGTAAGAGGGGACTGTAGGAATTGGTGGACAGATAAAAATTGAAGGCGAAAGAACCGCCTTGATACTTAATGCAAAGAAAACGAAAACAACGAAAATTCAAAGAAGGGATACGAATGGAAATGTTAGTGATACGGCTATCAAAGACAAAATCAACAGTCAACCTGCTAAAAATGTTGCACAGGTCACTTGTCTTGGTGTTATTTTCACAGTCAATTATGACCACAGCAAGAAAACTGACATTCATTGGACATGTCATGTGTAGCACCAGCTATGATGAAACTCTGCTTAGTATAATTGTGTATGGACCAAAGGGAAGGTGACGACAGAAAACCCGCTCAGAAAACCCGCTGCAAAGACTAACTGAATAGCCTGTGCTGCATGCCTATATTGGCGGCTACACAGATAGCTCAAGATGGGAGCCGATGGAGAACCATGGTGTGGAGGGCCACAGGTGGTCACGACCGACCAATACATCAATGAAGAAGTTGGATAAACGGTTTGGTTTGATCAGTTATCGTATAATAATGCAAGGAAAATGTTGGTAGTATGTCTGATTGGATTGGGAAAGTTAGGCCATGTTGAATACAACTCAAATACAGACTTTCAAAGATACATGAAAATACAAGTGGTCTGCTAGAATCTCAGTTTTTATATTGAACACGAAAAGAACAGTAGCTGCTCATTCAAATAAATGACTGCACAAAAAATGCTGTGAGGCATGATAATCTATCCATATTTTGACTTGGGATGCACTAATTGTAGCATACAATTGACAGTATTACACTATAAATCTTTTGAAAGCAGTGTCTTCAGGTTATTGCTATTATTTGTATAATTATTATATGCATGCAGATACATTCGTGGATAAATTCGAGCATGATAACCATAACTTTGGCATGATAACCGCGTGGATCCTCCGGATGCTGATTGTCCAAGATGTTAATGACCAGAAACGAGACGTAAGCAGCTGATGAGCCATATGTCTTTTGAATATATACATACATTCATTCCATTGAATTCATCCTTGGTTTACAAGTGAAACCGGTCGGGCATACACTTAAGTCTTGTCCTTGATTTTCCACGTTTTTGGACTTATCCTCATATATATAAATATATATATACACTGTATATATATATATATATATATATATATATATATATATATATAAATAATACAGTTTTGACCCGAAAGAAAAGTCAGCAATTATTCCCGACCGGTTTCGCCTGGTCTAGGACAGGCTACTCATGGGTACCCATGATAAATGAATACCCATCTCTTTTTCACCGGAGCTGATAAAGGAGGAGCATTCGTCATTCTACATTACGACTTCTACAGAAATCGCATGTTGTCTGAACATTTGGGTGATACATCAACCTATAAAAAAGTATATAATTACGATAATGAATCCATCGCGAATATGACTAGAGATTTATGCAAACATCATAAGTCTTCTTTTACAAATAAAGAATATAAATATCTAACGAAATTTAGATCATCAACCCCATTTATGTATGGTTTGCCGAAATTGCATAAGCATGATGACTATTTCAAAAATGTTTTTCCTGACAATCATAAATGTATCAAAATTATGCCTCCTCATAACTTAAAATTTAGGCCTATAGTTTCTATCCGATTTTGTCCAACTAGCAGACTAAGTGCATTTCTAGATGAGCTCCTTAAGTTATTTATTCCTCAAATTAGAAGTTATTGCAGAGACACTTATCACTTTCTTCAAATTTTACCAAAGACTATCCATAAAGACTCTATTTTCATCAGCTTTGATGTGGTGTCCCTTTACACCAGCATACCCAACGATCTTGGTTACTTGGCGATTGGCTTTTGGCTAGATAAGTATCCAGAAATCATACCAAATCGAATAAGTCATTCATTTATCATTGAAGGACTGAAATTGATCCTTGAAAATAACTGTTTTTCATTTGAAGACGATTTTTGTATTCAAATATCCGGGACGGCCATGGGGACTAAGGTCGCACCCACATACGCCAAGTTAGTTATGGGTTTTCTCGTAGAAAAAATGTACTCCATTGTTCAAACCATTTTTCCTGACACATGTGAATTAATTATCAACTCATGGAAAAGGTTTCTCGACGACTGTTGGATCATATGGGATGACAAATACGGCGAATTAGAATTATTCAAAAGTATAGTATGTATCCTAGATTCATCTATCAAATTTACTTATGAAATGAACACGGATTCTTTAAATTTTCTTGATGTGATGGTTACAAAAGACACAGTCAATGGATTAATAAGCACAGACATATACAGAAAGCAAACTGACACAATGAGTTATGTTCCCTTCCATTCCCCTCATCCCCTTCATGTTATCAAAAACATTCCTTACAACTTAGCACGTCGCATAAACATTATAGTTTCAAATGAAGATACAAGAACTTACCGTTACAATGAATTAAAAATTTGTCTACTGACTTTGAATTATCCTTCTTCGCTTATTAATGATGCGATTGATAAAGCCAAATCTTCTGATATCAGCAATAACAACAAGCAAACAAAAAGAACATTTTTCCATTTGTACACGAGATCAACAGGAGTAACCCAGACATATATAATAAAGTTATACGTGCTATTTCAAATACATTAAATCTTCTAACTCCATTCCAAAATTGTAATTTCATGAGAGCCTACAAACAACCTAGATCTCTTCAATCTATATTGTCACAGAATAACCGGATGACAATTAGTGGAGTGTCGAAATGTAGCGAGCCAAGATGCAAGTGTTGCAGCATCATAATTGAAGGCAACAAAGTTGATTTCGAAACCCCATCTGGCATAAAGACATTTAACATTCCAAAAAACATGAATTGCAAATCAACAAACGTAATTTATAAAACGATTTGTGGAGGATGTAAAAAAATTCTACATCGGCCAAACGGGGGATGTATTTCGACATCGGCTGACGGTACATCGCCAGCAAATCAAAGACAGTAGATACTGTGTGCTAAGTGTCAGTAAACACATAGCGAGCTGTGGTGGCGGTCATTTTAGTGCTATTCCTTTCTTTCAGTTGTCTCCGGACGTTAATCGCTTGGACCGTGAGTCCAAGGAAGCTATGTTCATCAATTTATTTCATCCTTCCCTCAACGCTGTTTTATTTCTTTGATTTAGATATGATATCTGAAATTTCTGTACAATTTCGTTGAATAAATCAGTTGATTGCCTTGACACGCCAGAAACGGCTGAAATCGATCGGCAGCTGATAAAAGTTGTTTTTTACATATTTTATAGCATTTGTATTTTACTTATATGTTATTAATTACTTATATATATGTCATATATATATATATATATATATATATATATATATATATATATATATATATATATATATATATATATATATATAATATATATATATATATATATATATATATATATATATATATATATATACAGGGTGACACAGCTAAAGGTTCAATTTTTATTCCTCTCCTAATCATGGGGAAATTGCAATATGAAGTCACTGCTGCCTGTAATGTGATCACTAGAATACATCATTTTGTAAATCACAACTTATGTTATCGTTGTTGCTCTATATCTATGATTTTGCTTCATAGTTTTGGAACCATCAATTGATAAGTTTTACTTTAATGTCGTAATTTCCTAGAAGGTTGCACTTGTCTTGTAGGTCAAGCAAACAGCTTGAATGTTTTGAGTAAGTGACTATTTTAAATTTAAATTCGTCGATTTCTACGTTGAAGCGCTCACATTTTGTTCACAACTATTGGTTGACGTTGATAAAATATCGAATTTGTTTGGGACAACGGCGGTCATTGATGGCGTATCCCATTACAAAATATACAGTGTATGCTGTGTATAAACAAAACAAACGAAAGATCAGTCGGAGGCGTAGGATTCATCGTCGGTAAAGAATGGACTTCAAAAATCGCGCATTGCAAAATCATTTCTCATCGAGTCGGTATCATGACTATCCAGTTGTCAAAAGAAAGTGTCCATCAAGATCATACATGCATAGCATATGCTCCCACCAACGCTGCAGACGATGACGAAGTTGAGGAGTTTTGCCAAGAGATAGATCAATATCTAACACCAAAGACAACATACACAATACCGATGGGAAACTTAAACGTAAAAGTGGAAAAGGACAACACGGTAAAAGATACGCAGGTAAATACGGACTCGGCGAAAGACAGAGAGGAGAACGTTTAGTCACAATGGCTGAAACAAACAGACTTTACAAAGGAAACAGCTTATTCAAGAAGAATATGAAGAAGAGATGGACATGGACCTCACCAAACGATAAGTACCGAAATGAGATTGGCTACATCATGGTAGGCAAACGACTAATTCTACACAAAGTGTCAGTCGCTGCACCGTTCAACACCGGCAGCGATCACCGCCTAGTCAGATGAAAAGTCAGAATTGAAAGTACCCATTACAAAAGAAAATTGGGACTAATTTAATGATATTGAAGAAGATTATGAATCCCTAATACAGACATTAAAGAAGCGCATAAAGAATGCGAAAGTAACAAACCCAAAAGAAACAGAAGGTAGGATATCCGAGGAAACGAAGAAATGATTAGAAAAGCGGAAAAACATGAAAAGAAACAGTGCAGATCATCTAGAATCATCTAGTCGTCTGAAAAATCATTAGGCGATGCTTGAAAGAGGATTTCGAGGGATACCGAAATGAAAAACTTGTTAGAAATGCAAAAGAGCGAAAAAGTCGGAAGAAATATGAAAGGGAAATGTCTTTATACAAATCAAAAATAACGAAGAACATCAAAATTAAAATATTGAAAAATTAAAAAATTATAAAAAATATTTAATAATATATAATTTATTAAAATATTAAAAAATTAAAGAACATCACCGGCGAGGCGGTAACCGATAAGAGTGAAGTGGAGAAGGTCTGTAAAGCACTTTACACTGACCTTTTCAAATCATCCATAAGAATTGAACCACCGTCATATGGGCAAGCAGAAGGAAACGGGCCTCATACGATGGTAAGCGAAGTACACTGTAGAAGATGCTTTAAAGAAGATGAAGAACGGGAACGCACCCGGGAATGATGACATGACAGTCGAGATGCTGTAGAACGGCCGGAGAGCAATTTTTGAAAGTCCTAGATACACGCTTCAACCGATACCTAAGAGAAGAGAAAAGATACCGAGTAAGTGGAGAGAGTCTAAAACGGTCTTGATACACAAGAAAGGAGATAAAGAAGATCTCAAAAACTACCACTCCAACTGCCTCCCATCCCACATACATAAGCTTTTTACGAAAGTTATTGCAAGCCGAACAACACGTCAGTTGGACGAGCAGCAACCGAAGGAACAAGAGGGATTCAAGAATAACTGCAGCACGATGGATCACATTTTCACCATAATGCAGTTACTCGAAAGGTAGCTTAACCTACTGCTATGCATCGTCTACGTCGATTATGAAAAGGATTTTGACAGTGTGGAGATAAACGCAATTATACAGTCTCTAAAAAAGCAAGGAATCAAAGGAACATGCGTGAATATTCTGAAAGAAATGAATACAGACTGCACTATTGACATTCAACATGTACATTCCGTCATCCAGAGTACGTATTCCGATTGAGAAAGGAATCAAACAAGTCGACATCGGCTCTCCAAAGCTCTTCACGGCTTGCCTAGCGGAGGTCATGAGAGACATCAACTGGTTTGGAGGAATATGGATTACTGGAGAATTCCTTAATCACTTGCGATTCGCAGACGACCTCATACTCCTCGCGGAAAACGTCGAACAGCTGCAGAACATGCTACGAGAGCTAAGCTACAAAGGCTCAAAAATAGGTCTGAAGATCGAACGCTCAAAACTAAATGCATGAGATCAATGTAACGCCGGACGAATCACGATAAAAAGAGAAGAAATAGAAGATGTGAAGAACTTCATCTACTTGAGACAGGAAGTGAACATGGAACGAGATATAGAAAATGAGATCAATCGGCGAGGAAGAGCATTCAACTCGATAAAGAATGCACTGAAATGCAACATTGACACAAACAATGTAGTATGCGAGCGAAACGTGGGCAACAACCAAGAAGGAGGAACAACGTTTGGCTGCATCGCAAAAAGGCATGGAGAGAACTATGCTAGGAATATCACTACTCCAACATGTCAAGAACGAAGAGATCAGGAAAAGAATCGGAGTCAAGGACGTCATCGAAGAGTACCGGAAAAACAGATACCGATGGGATGGACATGTCGCACGACTTCCCGCTAGAAAATGGACATACGCAGTCGCATAGAACAGAGAACCCACGAGAACATTTGGACCGACATGGGGAAGAACAGCGCGATCGAGAGCAAATGGAATAAATGCTGTGGCCAGCGATGCCAACCTGGCATCCGATAGTCTGGTTGGTCAAGGTAATCAAGGTAAAGGTGGGATAAAATATCGTCACTCATCGGCTTTCTATGTCCTCCCACATTATGTCTCACTTTACAGTTCACATAGATAATAGCATCGGCTTCCACCGGAAATCTACTGGTGCATGCTCATGATGTTGTCGTATTAAGAAGAATTCATATGGCACGAGACACTTGGCGAACATGTATGTTGCAAAATACAGTAAACCGATACGTACCAAATTCTTGTTTACTCAGAGTATAATTAATCCACGGGTAGGTAGAATACTACTTCAAGTATGATGTCATCCACGAACTGTTCGAACGTTTTACTAGGCACCAATATTTAAATGTGCCTTGGCAGTTAGTCTTGATTGATTGAAAAGTTTGTGAAGCCAAGTAAAGGAGCTGTTGTATTATATTATTATCAAACGGTTCAATATGCATGTATTTCGACTATAAAAAGACATTTGAAGATTGATCTAGTTATCTAAGCATCATGACTTTACGATGACACAACGTTGGCAACTCCCATCAATAATAAGCCTGTACAAACATGTGTTGTTAAGCAATGTAGTGTGACTTCATATTCCACAGTCCTGATTATACTAAAATATAAATAGTTCTTCGATGTTCTCTCCTTTCTATATATTTCAGCCCGCTAGCCTTCGTCGGTGAGCTAGTGTAAGACAGCGCACCTCATCACGGAGGTAGGCCAGCAGGCCGAAACTGCAGCGATTGCATACAGATTGTAGAGAAAACCCTCGACATTTTTCATTGCCAACTCTCGAAAACTTGGTCAAATATGTGGTTTGTTTATGTTCACGCATCATGGCTAATACTTACATTGAAAATTTTGATAAATGTATCCGTCGCTCGCTTTGATGCTTGTTGATGCAGATGAGCAAACATAATAACAATACAGGTCTTCACATTTTTATCCACTTCTTCATCACCTTCTTGATATACTTCGGTATCGGAAATCGAAGATTGTGAAGATTCACTAAGATCACTACTATCAATGGAGTGTGTCGTCGAACTGCTGAACATCAGATGCATCGGGGGTCATGTCTAATTCATTATCTGATGATCCCTCTAGTGAACTAAAGTGTTGGGAACTTGCACGAGTCGGAGATTCACTGTCTGATTTTTTCAGCTTGTTCAGTTCTTCATCGCTCGCTGTCGGGGATGACACTCTTGCTGCATCGACGTTTCCGATTGACTATCTTTTTTATTCCATTTCTTTGAAATTTTCCATTACCTGACATTCGTCGATGCTGCCATAAGGCATGAGTGAGATAAACCATAAACAATGTTACTCAACAGAAAAGACACACATTAACAGCTGATTCTGCTTAAAGTTGAAGATAATTAAAAAAAATAATATAAAATAATATTTAGGGTAGAAAAACACAAGTGTGATTGACGCATGATCGCGGGCATAAAGATGCTATCAAGGGGGTTTCATCCTGATGTCGTTGCAGTGGACGAAATTCTGCTAAACTGAAATGAACATCAGAATGGATTTGCAAATAGCAGCAATGGTGTGGCATTTTTGTGCATGCGATTATTTCAAGAATACATTGTTACTCAACAGTCACACATATTTCAAATTGAATTGCCTGATTGAGGAACTCTTTGCACAAATCAAAATGTTGCGCAATATATTTTGCGCTATTTTTTGATTTGTGCAAAGAGTTCTTCAATCAGGCAGTTCAATTTGAAATTTTCTCAGAAATTCTTATCCATAACGTCTGTTTTGTAAATCAATGTCACATATCCGAATTGCGAGCAGTGGCCCACTGCAAGTATGCACTTTGGAATCATGCTACTTTCTGTCTGTGTGGGCTATAAAGATCTGAAATTGAGGAAATCACTCTTCTCTGACTCCCACACATATTTCTATAGAGATGTAAAAAATTTCTGTCAGGATAAGGGTGCTCGCTGTTGATTTTGATGTGTTTGATCACATCCAACAAAAGTCTTTTCCAAATTAATCATCAGAAATCCAATCGCTTTAATTAACTGATGTCTAAGTATACTGAACACATACGTCTCAATTACTGATATGGTTCACTTTTGTTAATCTGTGTCATTTTCTGACAAGATCTGATCAGATCTTATCATTCAGTTTTGGTGCGATCTTGCAAGTCTTCGTAAGACAAAAGTCTTGTTCTCACTTAGAAAGTCTGGTACTTTCTGGTCAGAAAATGTAAGATCTTAAATGAAATAAGATCTGATCAGACTTTGAAAGAATCTGATCAGACTTAGTAAGACTTTGCAAGTCATTTCGTCTAGTGTTAGACTACACTCTAAACCAGCACCTCCTAAATCACACACTGAAGCGAGACACTATTCGTAACTAATAAAAAAATCCTAAAGCAAAGCGTTTTAGGAGGCTAGCGCACCAGTGTTATTGTTCTCTTTAGTATGTCAGCATTCTATTTCACGCAACCTCCTAAAATTCTAGTGTGTCGCGCTTTAGGATGCAGATTTCTTCGATTTTAGGAGGTGACAGTTTACAGTGTATAATGAATTCACAAGGATCAATATATGAACACATCATTCAAAAAGAATATCAAGCAATATTCGATGTTCTTGGTCCAATCAACGCCAGCTTGTACTGTGAGATACTCGAAGACTAGCTTCAAACATTGTCAGATGTTGGTGAATTCCAAATCTTCCAACATAATTGCGACCAGTGCCATACGGCATGGTCTGTTCGAAGCTGGCAATCAGATTGTGGTATCGAAGTTGCGGTCGTTTTCCAGATTTGAACACCATCGAGAACTGTTAGGCACTGGTGAAGAAGTGAGTTGCTCAACGGAAACCCACTTCTCTCAATGATCTCAAGAAGACGGTAATGGAAGCATGGACCAACAAAATTAGCAAAAAGTAATGCAAGAAGCTGATTGAATCCATGCCGCAACGCATGAAAGCTGTCCAGAAGGTCAGAGGAGGACAAACCAAATATTCAAACATTTTGACTGCATTGTTGAAATAATAATCTTAAATTTCGTGATATTTTATTAAGCGCTGCCAGTCAAAGTCACGGTATTATCCCGGAATTCCATCCTGAAATCACGCTTCATGAGTTGGAATAGATGTTATTGCATCAATATGCTATTTTCCAACTCAAATTGAAAATATAACTAATCAAATGGCCAGTATGGTAGACGTTGATAGGTCCGAGATGGCGAAGCATGTTGCGGAAACCGGACACCAAAAGAAGCCGTATGGACCATACAGTAGGTGCCAACTCTCAAGAAGAATTCAAGTAACATAACTACGGCTGATGTCAGCGAATTTTACAGAGACATTGTGTAGAGCAATCCCTCGATTTCACTTTCTATTTCCTTTTTATGACTTGTATTAACTTCTACTTTCTTTTCCTTATTCAGTAGTAACTTTAAATCTTTAAAATTGTTCCTCGTTCTTTGCGTTTTTGTATATATCAAGTGCACAGTGGATGATTGGCAATCATGTTAGAGCGACAGCCGTTCCACGGTCTTGTCGTGACTTGGTAACTGAGCTTGATAATGGCGGCGAAGCTGATTGAAAGCGCTCGTAAGATGATTAAAGATCATAATTTCATGACATCCTTAATTTTGACGCCACTAATCGTCTTTAATCAGATATTTAAAGATATACGAGTGTCATTTACTAAGTAATCAATAGGCCGATCATACTGTAACAAGACTTTCAGGTTAAACCAAATGATTCCTTGAAAATCATTAGAAGTCGGGCACGAACACAAGGGAAAGGAGAGGCCTGCGCCCAGCAGCTGGACAACAACGGTTAGTGATGAGGATGATGATGATAAGCTACATGTAGAAACATTGAATTTATCATTTGCTAGAAAATCAAATTTTACATGGAACAAACAAATGCTTCGATTCGAAGTTGAAACTTAATGATGGAGATGTTTTATGCAAATTAATCAATGAATAGGCATTGATAATAAATGCACGGGATATACGTGCGAATATATATTCTTTTATATTCTACATAGACGCTCATGTATACATGTACATAACTTATTGTATGACTATATCTATATCGGCACCTCAACCTCATTTTCTGTTTGACATATGGCACAACTGACGATGCAAGTGAACTCAAATGTAGACATAAGCTACAGTAAGTAGCAGATCTTGACGGAGAAAAGAATGTTGGACATTGTGCAACGTCGGACCCTCAGCCGATGTATGCGAATTATATTGTGACAGGACTAGAGCCCGACACCGCTTGATCTTAAGCTGGAATCAATTTTTTGGGAAAATCACATGAGACTTTTATGAATTTAGCTTGGATGACATCATGACTGTCAGTCTGATTCATTTGATTTTAAGACAAAACACATTCTTCGCAGTGTTCATCATCTTTCGGTAAGGATAAGAAAAGGAGTTTTTCGACGATGTATCTTTATTATAAAAATAAATTGGTTAACACCAATATTTCGCACAGCATCGCCTTCATGCATGAAGATTCTGATAATGGACAGTGGTGCTGTCTGAAATATTGGTGTTAACCAAGTTATTTTTATAATAAAGATACATCGTCAAAAAACTCCTTTTCTCATCCAAAACACACACTGTGTAATGGATGGAGCACAGAATAGTTACTGAGTAAGATTGGTTGTCTCTAGAATATGTTAGCCGTTTTAACTCTTTCTTGGCGTTTGTGAAAAACTGCAGAATCGATAAGTCATCAACTAATGAGAGCGCAGAGACCGTTGTGTGGTGTTGTTCTGTGTGACATACATGCACGTTGTGTAAGGCGGTGCGACCACATCCAGAGTCGTCATTATAATGCTTATTATGAAGCTTAATTTCCATTCTAGAGGTTTTATTGTTGTCAATTTCTATGACTTCAGATAAACAATCTATTTCTATGCTTTTATCACTGCACATGTGTGTGTCACATGTGAGATTGCAATAGATATCCGATCTTTGAAATGGT
>CAJQUW010009700.1:0-17299 GCA_907163375.1 Prostheceraeus crozeri | reverse complement strand
ACTTTTCAATGTGATTAGGTAGTCAATGGATCTACCTGTGGATCATTAATGAAGTCCGTGGTGAGAGGGCGATTGCTAACGACAGACATGGCTCGTAAAACAGTGTTCTCAATGAGGAGGAATCACCCAATTGGTCTAGATTGCATTTTCTATAGTGCTTGAGAGCAATGCTTTCGAAACTGTACGTATTTGTCGTTCCCATATACCGCCTCGATGACTGGCATAAGGAGGATTGATGACAATCTCACAGTCATAATCTTTGCTCATGTAAATTCTCAATATTTTCTTTGTCCATCTCTTCCAGAGCCTTTCGCAATTCATTGTTTCCAACCGAAGAAATTGCTGCCCTGATCTGATCTTATCTGACGAACCTTGCCTCTGATGGGGGTGGGTGGGGGGGGGGTGTGGGGTTGTTTCCCCCCCCCCACATGGGGAACCCCAATTGAAACATCGAAGGGCATTGATGAAAGGCATCAGTTGACATATCATTCATAAGTTCCGTCACCCCCCTACCTCGCCCCCCCCCCCTCAACCCCTCAGACCCCTCCCCCAAAACAAACCCCACTATGCTACGATATGTATAGCTCTCGAACAAAGACAAGACATCAACAAACTAAAATTAAAACAAAAAACAACCAACACAATAAAAACACACCAGCCCAGAAACAACATAACCAGCATATGAATAACCAACAATAAACAGTATATAGAACCCATAGCGCTTCTGCTGCTTCGACCAGACTTGGTTCCAGAATGTTCTAAAGACATCCATGCCGCAATACGTGAATGGCGGTGATGGCTCAACACGATCGATAGGAAGATCTGACAATTTTCTGACTTTCTGGGGAATGACGATTCTTTTCGACAAGCAACACATGAGTTAATTGTATTGGATACTAGCTTGCCTTCCTTTGAGTATCCAAAATCCATTGGCACGTATGGTATTCACAGTTATGCCGCGTCCTTGATGCTTGGATAGTTCATGGAAATGTTGGCAAATCAGACGAGAAATATAACTCTTCTTACTCAAAAAAATTGGGTGTTTCAATTCAGGCGACAAAGTTGAGTTTCTAAGCCTTCTATTTCGCCAACCCGGTAAAATTTCCATGTTTATCCTTGAAAGGATCCAAAGATAGGCAACAACTTCATAAAATCCAAATCAGATTCTTGTGAGAGACGAAATAATAATCAATTTCGCAGCCTCTCGTTCTTCCCGGTGAATAATAAGTCGTTCCTCATCCCTTTAGCTGTCCGTTGTAACCGTGCTATAGTTGCAACTAGCGTCGACCAATTAGAGAACTTTTCAAATGACGCGATCAAACTTGATGTCGTAGAGACTCGACTTGACGTAGTGGAACTAGTCACAAGACATCTCACTTCAGGGTCTTCCTTGGTTTTAGATCAAATTTTAATTTCAAAATGAATTCGGTATCTCAGATTCCCATAAGAATTCAGGACCTTTCAGCCAATTTGATTCTTGAAGTCTACGAATGTTCAGTCCTCTAGATGCCGTGATCAGCAAGGGTTAGACTTTGTTTCAATGTAACGCCATTGCGTACGATCAGATGCATCACGAATTGTTTGTACACGATTTGCGACGAACTTATGAAAGCGACAGGATTCGTTTGCATTGTACGCAAATACCACTTTAGAGTCCGTCCAGAATACTTCTTCGTCAGGGGTTAATCTCAATTCATCTTTCAGTAGCTTACTGACCTTGACAGAGACGACTGCAGCTGTTAGTTCAAGTCGCGGAATTGTCTTTAACTTGGTAGGCCCTACTCTGGATTTTCCCATCAGGAGAGTACAGTGAACACAATTCTGAGCATCAATCATTCTAATATACGAACATTGTCCATATCCTGTTGTGCTTGCATCCGAGAAGTGGTGTAGCTCAACTCTTGCTACCTCTCCGAAATACAAAGGAGTCATTGCACGAGGTATGCGCAGCGTAGATGTTGTTTCACGACTGTCAAACCATTGTTTCCATTTTGGTAGAAGATCATCGGGCAATAAATCATTCCAGCTACTTCCGTTCTTACACATTTGTTGCAGTATTGTCTTCCCAAGAAGGATAAAGGGAGAGATCAGTCCTATAGGATCGTAGACAGAAGCAACACAAGCAAGAATATCGCGTCTAGAAAGGCCGAATGCTTTATCTTCATTCTTGAACATAAAGTATCTTCTTCAACGTTTCCACATGAGGCAGAGTTGATGAAACTTCGAGGAACATGACTATTCTTAGGTACTTTCACTCGTAGTCGTGCTGGATACATGATCATCTCCTACGATAAGCTTTCAAAACATCAGGATCATTGGATGCAAACTTGTGCATTGTAGTCCACCTTGTTTGCCTATGTATTACAGCATCACGTGCAATTTGTATAGCTTCATCTTTAGTTTTTGCACTTAGAAGTCCATCGTCTAATATAGAAACTGTTCATTATAAATTCAGAAGCTGTAGCAAATTCTTTTTCATGACTGCGCGCTAGATACCGAAGACCGAAATTTGAGCAACTGGTGAGGACGCCGCGCCAAACAAATGCACTTTCATCCTATATTCAAGTGCCTTCTGATTCGTATCACCTTGAGGCCACCATAAGAATCTCAAATAATATCTGTCATTCGGATCAACGAGGAACTGGTGAAACATTCGTCTGATATCACAAGTCAATGCAACAGGGTATCTTCTGCATCGACATAGAACTCCTATCAACGTATTGGTCAGATCAGTTGATCAGATGATCGTTTAAACAATTTCCCTGGTATCGATTAGCACAATCAAACATAACACTGATCTTTCCAGGTTTCTTGGGGTGATACACACCATGATGAGGTATATACCATCCTTCTCCCACCTTAAAAAAAAAAAAAAAATCACGTGATCCATTCTGCAATTTTCCGCATTCTCCATCCTTGATGACGTCTTCCATAAATCCAATGTAGTCTTCGCGAAACCTTCATTCTCTTATTCAAAAAACTTTCTCTGAAGATATCCCAAGCGTACTTCAGCTTGACGTCGGTTATTAGGAAAAACAGGACGTTTATAAAATGGCAAAGGAAGTTGAAGATGACCATTATCTGAGTCACGGACGAGTTCAATATCTTCATAAACTTCAGATCATTTTGAGACATCATCTTATCGCTATCATCACCAAAATCACCCTCCAATAATCCAATAATGATAACGCATCTTGAGGAGAAATCGGATATTCTTTCGTTACGATTCTGTGGCAAAACGACGACTTCATGCTACCTCCACCTACAATTGACCAACCAAGATCAGTTCTTACTGTATAGGGGATGATTTCCATCACTAGTGACAGATTCTCGTGGAGCTAGTGCTTGAGGACAATCGTATCCTATGAGCAAGCCAAATTCACAATCTTGTAGTGCAGGAATCTTCGTTGCTACTTCGTGTAGATGAGGCCACTGTTTGGCAGTTTCCGGCGTGGAAATGTACATGTAAGACCGATCACCTGGTATTATATCCTTTGAGTAGACTTTAGAAATCCTTACTATTTGATTCTAATACAATCCTCGAACTTTGATATCTTCAACCAGTGTGCTTTCTGAAACTGCGGCCTTTGAGGACATCGTCGAAAGCTTCAAACTGAACACTGACCTTACTTTCCTTTCAAAATGAATGTGCCTGATAAAAATCGCAGAAATATAGCTGGAATCGCTTTGAGTGTCTAACAAGGCATACGTTAGAATCTCCTCATTCGACCCATTAGATGACACCCACACAGGTACGGTCATCGAAGTTGCGGCAGCAGGATCTTGTCAGATACAGAAAGACGTTGATGAAGCGGGTGAACTTACATTCTCAATTCCTGTCATATTACTCGAAGGACTTTTATTTACGTGTAGGAGTGTAGGGTGCGATTTCTTACACACGTCACACAAGTCTCGATTTCTACAGAACTTCGATAGGTGTCCACTTAGGCCCTAATAGTCCGGCAGCCAGAGCGAGTTTCTGCAGGGAACGAGGCCGAAAGTGAGACTTTCACAGAATGATGTGCACATATGCCTACTACGGATTCGGCAGTCTGCCGAGTTCTAGTGGGTGTTCCTCTTCTTGTTCAGACACGATCAAAGAAATCACATTGCAAATCCAATGGGACGAAAAAATTGCAGCTTTGGCTAAAATGTAGATTTTCTATGTTTTCTGCTGATAGCCAAAAAGTACCAAGCCAGAGTCATAATTTTTGACATGGATTGTCTTTGGTCATTTCCTATGATGTTGTATGTCATTATCATGTTTTGATCAGCAAATGTATGTGAGAATGTGGTTGAAAAATGGAAAAAGTTGTTCGAAATTTATTTGTGTTTGCAGACATTGAGATGTTTGCCAAATCTAAATTTGTATGCTTTATAGACAGGTGTGCATGAACATGAAAGGAATTGACATGAAGAAATTCCATGTCATAAAATGTTGACTCTAGACTTAATACTTTTCGTTTAATCAGAGAAAACATAGAAAATTCATTTTCTAGCCCAAAGCTGCAATTTTCGTCCCATTGGATTTGCATGTGATTTCTTTTGATCGTGGTCTGACAGATGAGGAACTCACTAGATACTCGGCAGATGTTGCGTTCGCCAGTAGGCATAGCGGTTGTACATTCATTCTGTGAATGTTCTCACTTTCGGCCTCGTTCCCTGCAGAAATTCGTTCTGGCAAGCGGGACTATAAGAGGCAAGCAAAACACAGATTGTTTTTCACTTAACATAATTCCTCCTCTCTTCAACTCTTCATCTTTCTAAACTTATGGCCACTTCTGTAATGAATGATTCTGCTTGCATTTTAAGAACACAGTTATTAGAATTTGATTCTGTAGACAGGAACTTCTTTCATTCTTTCAGAAGTTGAGCAATTCAGTTCTTTCGTTGGCAAACGTTCGAATGTTTGAGGATATTTTACTAAAACTATAGTGATTCGAAATTGAGAAATTTGATTGCACGCTATTTCTGCTTCTTCAGATAAGAACTCAGTGAACTTCTTGAATGAGGGATATTCTCCAATCCTAAGCTCTGCTGTTACTTTCCTGGCCCAATCTGTTCGCAATGAGTCAGGTAGCTTTCGAAACAATCGTTCCTGTTCTCCTCACAGTCGTTTAGAATTTGTAAGCCCTTCACATTCGGTATAGCATCACTACACCCAACTCCAAAAAATTCTGCATAATCTCTCAAAGCCTTGCCATCACTTTCCCCAACTCTAGGCCATCGTGCTATCCTGTCTCGATACGCTCTCTGAATTGTAAATGAATCTCCATATCGGCTGTTTCAAACGTCTCCATGCATCATCAATAGACATTGCAAGTCCGTTCGCAGAAACCATCCCTTGAATGACCTTAGAAGCTTCACCAGAAGTGTACTTCTTCAAGTAAAACATCTTGTCAAACGGATTACTACATCTTCTATCAATCAATGAGATGAACGAGTATTTCCACTCTGCAAAGCTAAGCACATCTCCAGAAAATCTTCAGGAGCCGGCAGTCGATTCATTGACATACTTTCTTTAAGTAGATCAATAACTTCAGTAGAGATATATAACTGTCTTGGATTCTTTAAAACAGGTTCCGGTAGCGGTAGTCCTAACTCAAACTCAGGTTTGACAGTAACTTGTTTTGCTAACATTTCATCGTGGTCGTTCATACTGTAGGTAGGCTTCATATTAACTTCTCATTTAATCAATAGGCCATTTTCATCCTTCGTAGGACCTTAAGTTAGGGCTTCTGCTATGCTAAATTCTCCCAATGGCTCAGTCGGCAAGTTCAGAGCCTGTCTTGAGCTTTTTTTTCCTTCAAACGTTGGCGATCGGGGCATGCATTTCTTGCAACATCGATTAGTTTAAAGCCTTTACTAGACTGCTAATGTCTGGCTGCTACCTCAGTATGCTTCGAACACTGGGCTGGACTGCTTTGAGATAAAGGAACCCTCATTGACCAAAACGTGACCCTCTTGTGTGACATTTGACACGTTCGACCCAAATAGCAGACTGGTAATTCTCCTTATCTAAAGTACAATTTCAATATTAAATCTCGGCGTACTCAGGGTTGAAAGTCTCTTAGCGAACTCAACTTGAAAATTATGTTCTTTTACATCTTTCACAATTTGAGCAGACGAATCAACTTTAAAAGCACAATATCTTTATCAGGTGGAGTGTTACAAGACTTCATTGCTCGTATACTTTCACTTATCTGTAACGACCAAATGATCTCATCAAGGTTGTAGACAGCGCCAGATCTACTTCTATTCTTCCTCCATACGCAACGGTTCTCTATGCTGCGCTCTCTGACCGTGGCCGAGCGCTTGCCAATCTCTTAAAGTTAGCATACACTTTGTCAAATCTTTCCACCTAACTTATCCGTGACAATTCATTTTCATAACACGCTTTACCCTTAATCAGTCAATAATTATACATTGCCTTTGTGCTACGCCTGGGCCTCCTCAAGGCCTACATGACTAATTACCCCGAGACTATGACATACCGTAATGATATATCTATGACAAATAAGCTTACGTGACAAAACTTAGGGAGTTGACGGCAGAAAAATTCACAAAACAATGTATACAAACACGTAATCAGCTTTTATAAGTAAATCGCAAAGAAAATATGACACGCTTACTGAAGAATCTCACGACGTGAAGTATATGTGAACAACACTTGAGTCATTTAACACAAAGACACAACTGACATGCTTGATATCGATTACATAACACTTGCGCGGCTTGAAAACCACTTCAACGAATCACTACGGTGAGATTCTGTTATCATACACACATACCTACTCGTTTTAAATAAACAAATGAAGGTTTTCACTTTCTTATGCCTCGCCAGAAGCGTTACGTTTTTCATATAACGGCTTATCCGTTACTCTGTTACAGCACTACTCTTTTACAGCCAAAAAAAATCAAAACTGAGCTATACTGAATGGTAATTTACTTATCGTACATCGTGGTCAACTATATCTAAAAACAAATGAATACAAATCTCGCGAATTACAACCGTGAAAACGTTCACCTTCCTCGGCTGTACAATAAAAAACGTCTGTATGAATTCAAGAAAAATACGTTGACCATAATGATATCCTTGACAATAAACAGAAATAGGCAACTAGAAACAAATAACGACTTTTACCAAGATTTTTAAGGTGAAGAAGCAATAAAAACGATAAAATATGGCGTGTTCTACTCATATTCAATAATGTCAAACTGTGCAAATATACCGTCACAGCCAATCCACGATTATTCTGGAACAATTCTTTTACCAGACTATCTTTCCTTGAAATTTGTGTAGAATCATTTGAATATTCCTAGGATAATTATCAAATTCTCTTCAACAGGGTTTATGATAGAATAACCGCCTTCTTTATAATTTATATCATCCTTGTTTTTAGTGCTGTGTACACGCACAGTACAGCGTTGCATATAAGGTAAGACTGGGGTGGGATTGGACACTTTATTTTGCGAAACTATTAAGTCGTCCAAATGAAGCCATAGACCTCTGATTATCACATATCTATGTTGCAAAATGCAATATCTATGACACAATGCGTTACGTCTCAAATAAAATATTTCAATTTCATTGAGATTCAACTGTCCGTACACTGCTGCGTCTGATATAATTGAATTTGAAGTTTCATTCACCAACGATTCTGATGTCACAACTATTTTGTTCTATCGTCGCTGCAATACAGAACCCTAGGGGGAAAACGCATCTTATTTTTGGATGGGCATATCTTCTCATATCACAGTCGAAAGCAATCGAAGTTTGCCAACGAATGTGGTATTGAATTATGTTTGCTTGCCTCCTCTTTTCGTTCCACTAGACTGCGCACGTCCATGGACACGATACATCTTAACAAAACCATTGAAATGAATACTGGTCAAGTTTTTCCATGTCTTCAACAAAGTTTGGAAGGTAATGTCCACTGCGCTCTGAGCTTCATATCAATGGCTTTAACAATAGCTTCTACACTGCAGAAACAGCGATACGCAATATCTTATCCTCCCCAAATAAAAAGTCTAGTCCAGCGATACAGAAGACCCCCATGTGGTGTAGTTTTCGTCTCCAGAATTTTTAGAACATAAAGGAGTCCCCGACAGTGAAGACCGACAGGAAGACCAAAGTTTCTGTAAAACAAAGATCCAACGTTCAGCTTTAAAAATTAAAGGTGGCAAACGTATGTTGTGTGTACGAAGGATGTTTGGACAAGCGAGACTATCATGACTGGTATCAAGTGCATGTAAATGTGGCAAAGTGGTATGCGAAACAATGTTTCAAAGTTATTGGTTCCTGGGAAGAGATCAAGATAAATATTGATTTTAATTATAATTTTTTCATATTTTGGCAGCATTAATTTCGATCCACATTAGAAAATCATCGTCAAGGAAAACATTTACATGCACAAAATTCACCATTACATAAAGGGTAATAAGATAATCCATGAGTAAGAAATAAAGATGGAAGAGAAGATGAATAGAAATGTGAGGATGAGACAGATAGTTATCGGGCTACATTTTTACCAATAGCAAAGACAATAGAAATTGACTGGTTGATCTGACTAAGAGGAAAAGGAAAAGGAATAAAGAAGAAGGAAGAAGAAATGAAGCGATGTGAAAAATGAAAAACATGAATGCAGCATGAATGGAAAATAGAAAATATTACGCATCTTACTACACAAAACAGGAAATATCTGTAAAAATTTGAGTTTCAGATTAACCACTTGATCTTTCGGGTTTAATTTGTTGATGAGTAATGCTTCTCGCAGACGTAGGTTAGCTTCATCTGAATCTTGGGTTAAAGTGCTGTTTAGACAATTTTTGAAGGTGTTTGTACATTGATGAGGTGGAATTTGTGGAATGTTCTACTGCATCTGAGTGTGGAGTGTTCTTCGTGGTACTTCCAATGTAGAAGTTTCTTACAGGAATCGCATGTTAGTTTAAAACAACCACGTTTTTTTTTCCGATTACAAATTGATTTATTTTCCAGTAATGCGGCAATTTTTGTAAAGAGCAAGTTTGAACTGTTTTTCTATTTTTTCAAAGGTACTTCTCAATGTTCTATTTTTTCTTGTCAATATAATATGATTCATATTTTCTTTTTCTCGGCGGAAAACGTTTTGTACGTTGATTATCAATTTTGTTGGAAACATATGGGAATGGAAAAATATAAGAAGTCAGTATGTCTTTGCTTTTTTCGTACTGTGTTGGTCTTTTTTCATTTGATTACGATAAAATTGTGTTTCCGGAAGTATTTCGTTGAATTCGTTCCCGTGTTTTCTTAAAGCTGATACAATCTGTACATCTGATTTGTAATTCGTCACTTTTCATTAATGATAAATTTTGTGTTTGTGGTTAAATAAGAGTCCATAAATAATGCACAAAAAATGTCTTTTTTGCAGAGCCTTTTTGTAGGATTCGAACTGCGGACGATCATGCAAAATTAAATGTAACAGTAAAATGAAGGAGACTTATGCTATTATCATCATATACTCGAACAGGAAATTCGGATTTCAAAATTGAATACTGATGGTGCTGAGACAATCAGATGCTCTAGCAGCAAAAAAGCGTCCTCTTTTTGTTTTTTCTTCTTCTGTTCTCTTTCTTTTCTTTTTTTTTTTTTTTTTTTCTATCTCCTTCTTTCTTTTTGTCTTTTTTCTTTTTTGTCTTTCTCTTTTTCTTTGTTTTTACGAGTGCAAAACATAGCGTCTACAAACGTGCATTCTTACATAGCGTTTAAACAAAGGAGAACACTATAACATCATTTTCAATGCTTGCACTTTCAATGGCGTCCATGAAAATAATTTCCAGGATACCTGATACGAGCAAGAAACCCAATTGTCGGTAAGGACCTTTGATTTGCTGAAAAGAATGGTTGCCTTCAAATTCAAAATAGATTGTTTCTCAAAATGACGGTTAAAACGTCTTTCAATTTGGTCAAGATGCAATCCTTTCAGGCCCCTATGTTATATTACAGTCTTTCAATTTAATTGATAACTGCTGTAATTGCGTCATTTAATTAGGAATAGCGAGTGTACATAGCTAACAACATCATAATATAAATGTTGGATCTGATTGTTGGCTTGGTTAATTGCTTCAATCGACCCATTGCATTGATTAGAGATGTGCGGGAATTCGTTTAGGGATTGGATAGAGTTAGTCTATCTTATCAGGTCCATTGACAATTTGGAAGCTGGACCATTAATGTTTGACACAATAGTCTGATTTTCAGTTCATTATAATTTCTAAGAGTCCATGATTAAGTGATAAAATATGGTATGTTTGAATTGTTGGTGATGTAACTCTTTTCTGTGATAAAGAAATGGATAGTGATTTTCAAGTGCGATACTGTTCCAAACAGCATTCATTTTCCGTTCAACAGTTTCTTGGAGCAGTCATGAGGTTCACAGCTTGTAAGACTGAAGTATCTGTGAGATCTAGTTTCATACCTGCTTCACTGTATGCTTCATTGGCAATCATCACAGCGCAAAATTCTGAAGCCCTTATTTGATAGTGTAAAAATGTTCAGCGGTTTCTGTTTCAATTAAAGTAGGATTGACTTTTCATTTTGTAAAAGGTTAGTGATACCTAGCCAAACCTTGAACAATGCAAGAGCCTGCCTCGCGAAAGCTCGGACCTGTAAATAATTTTTCTAGAAGCTAATTCTTTCTTGGGAGACCGACACCCGGAGAGTGAGATTCATTATGAAAGTAAATAACCTCCCCGTCAGCTGTCCATCTAACCAAAGTTTGAATGCAAAGGAACGAAAAGATCCACGTTCAGCTTTGAAAACTAAAGTTGGGGTGTGTTGATTTATAAGTGCAAACGTATGCTGTCTGTGCGCGGATGTTTGGACAAGCGAGACTATCATTGACTGCATTGAATGTGGCAAGTGGGCATGCTAAACATGTTTCTCTTCAACAAAATGCGCAACATGCGAATCCATGGACTATCAGTATGGCATACAATGATGGAGAATGCTTATAGGTACATGATCATGTTTGTGAATATTATAACTTGAATAATATATATTTTCTTATTTGGCAACGATATTATGACTTTTTCTCTTTCATTTTGGGGAATAATTTCAGTTTAAAGTGCGAAGTGTCCAACCCACTCCATGGGATTTATTAAGGAATATCTATATCTCCCGTTAATTTATCAATTTCAAAAAGACGATTTTACTGAGACGATCTAGTTTAATGCTAAACGTAACAGAATTAGCAAAAAACATTACCTGTCTGATATAGTGAATTGTGATTTAGACATCGGTTTCTTACTCGAGTGTCCAACTCACCCCAGTTTTTACCCCTTACCGTACATCATTGAAATAAAGAGGTGAAATGAAAATTCAGATGACGAGCGAGTGCTCAGTGTTCCCGTTTTATATCGATGAAAATAAAGATTCTGAAGAGTTTCAGACTTGCAAGGGTCACTCAGTCAGAGGACAATTCACATGATTTAATGCAATAATCTCGGATTGCATGGGATAAATTGTTTTAATCAAATTGTTGCAATCATTTGCACATTTCGAAAGGACTACCTTAGTATGAAAAAGAGTCTCAATGTCCTCGCACACAACATTCATGCATTCCCGACCTTTATCGGTCATAGCGCTCCACCCGTTTGTATAACTACATGATCTATAAACAGCTTTTTGATGTCAACTCCACTGGGATACAATCTAAGAGTGGCTGAGCTAGGTCAGGCATTGAGCTGCAGGACATACCGCCAACCAGGACAATGAGGATCGTCTTTGTGTGTCTGCAAGAGCGGGAAAGAAGGAATATGTGAATGAGCAGAATTTCAATGGAAAATACATTCTACTTAGATAGAATGCTCATCATGCGACCCGCGTTAGTCCAGTATGATAGCGGACAAAGTCCGTATTATTCATAAAACATGGCCCGGCGTATTATTTTACGAATTCACAAAATCTAAATTGTCATTGGTCATTGGCAAATTAGTAATATTGCTGTTAAAATATGAAGTGAAACTGTGGCTTAGGTAGGACAACGCGCGCTTTTCTTTCGGGCTAATGCCATATCCTATAACAAGCTATAGCGCATGAATCAGCCTTTCCAGTTCATGCGAATGCTTTATTAGAGGGACGACCTGCGATGGATAAAACCAAAATTAATTGATCAAATTCATGATATTATGTCCATTAAAATTAAAGGAGAAGTATGCCTCAAAATGAAAGTTCTAACTAATAGTCTGCATGGGTTACATATTCCAAACTAAATCATTGAGTATGCACGCTACTAACATTTCCCGATAATTAATAGATCACAGCGGCTTCTACGTTCCCCACGAATGAAAATGTCACTTTTATTTCTCCGCTCTATCCGTTCCTTATAACAAGAGCAGTACACGGTACTGCATCGCTTTCGGAGTTTTTTATGTACTAACTCCATTCACAGTACATTTCTTTTTACTTATTATATTCTTTTGCATGACATGCACCCATTTGAATTTTGCACTGAGGCATCAATTGTTGTCTCTCACTGTATTGTCTTTATTGTGAAATTAAGGGATAATGAAATATTGAGTTGCAATTGAGGTTCCTCAGATTGAGAAATGGCGGTTAGACCTGAACACCTGAACAGATGAGCCATTTCATCAAATATCACGAATAATCAGCAGGTCTACTTCCACATCTCTCAACATCGACACACACTCCCTATTTAGGAGTTGAAGCCATACCGGGTAAATTTGAGAATTGCAATTATCAAGTTATTAAAATTTCGACAGGGGTATTCATCATGCTAAGCTTAATACACTGCTGACTCATTGTCACTTATGCTAGTGACGAAAAACTGCAATAACGTAATAAAGTCTATCCTGCGCGTTTTGCAAAGCACAATGTAAATACTAGAATAATTTTGACTTTTGTTTCCTTAATTGTTCACAAGCAAATTCCCGTCTGTGCATTGAGATGTCGCTGTCAGTCAATTATGAGCGCGATCAGACACTCGAGGTCAAACCGATCGTGCGATTTCCAGTAGCCACGTTTTTTATCTAGGTTCCCTGGCAATTGCTCTATAAAGAACAGACGAACGCACTGAGCAATAAAAATTACATATAAATAATTTACAACATAAAATTTTGGCAACAGGTCGTGGTGCTGTAATGAAGGTGTTGTGTCTTATCGCCCTAACTTTCAAAACATGCAGAGTTTCATTATCCAATTTGCAATAATATTATCATGACTTGTCGGTAATTGTGCAGAAAATTTGTTATTTTTTAACACAATGAGTTTTTTTGTTATTAATTTGTGAATTTTCTCCTGCAATTTGCCACGGGTTTTCCTTACTAATAGGTTTTGCTGCTAAAAATTACTTTATTGCTAAAAAATATTATCGAAAAAATATTAATATGTTTAAGCAAAAATATAATATGTTTTAGCAGGCAAGCTTTCGTGGGTAAGGACGATACAAATTGAAGTAGAAATGCACAATAAAAATCAAAGGCAACCTCCCGTCTAATGCCATCAGTTATGACTTGTTGTCAGTGGAGCATTAGCGTAGATAATTGCACAACATAGTTTTTAATGGTTATTCAAGCTTTACCATTTTAATAATGATCCTATCATGTACACTGTGCTACGCATCGTATTTCAAATTGTAATTGAAAAATGAATCATTCAATTGAGTTCTATCCTGATTTATCAAATATTTGTCATCCATCAATGTGCATAAAGATTCAAAATCTAATCATATCATTCATGTTTTATTGCGAAATTTTTCGAGAATTTATTGATGGAAAAGTAATCCAAAATGGAGTTGTATACTAAAAACTATTTTTCAGCAGTGTTTTTTAATACCTGCGTTTGATATTTTTACTGATGATATTTCCTAATTAACATATAAGTTTTTATCATTCTATCTGGTTAGTGCGCATTTCTCTTTTATGGATTTAAATGAAAGAAAACCATCATTTTATTATTATTTTTAAAAAAAAAACAACCAAATTTAACTTGCCTTTAAATTGTCCGAATTTTCTACGTGATTGCGTCATGTTGCAGTGTTGCGAAGATGAGTGTTAGTAATGTTAGAAAATGGGGGCTTTGGATCGAGAGGACTATGACCAAATTATATTGATGTCGCTTCAGACCCAGACGATCGTTATGTTGTTTCAAAAATTTCAAAACAAATGACTCACAAATCACAAAATTCATTCAAAAATTTTTTTCGCCCAGGGGCGGGAAAAGGAGAAAAAAAAAGAGAAAGAAAGACAGGAAGGAGTGGAAGGGAACGGGGGATGCACAGGGTCGGCCTCCCGCGTGGGACCGGGTCAAGTTTATTGGGCGAGAGCACCAGGCCATAATGCCAGTTCTCGACGCAGTCAGTTTGCTAACTGCTAGCAGCTAACATTTAGAATCTCCCCACCCAACCCCCCCGCCCCTCTGCCCCACTTACACCCCCCATCCCAGTCAAATTGCTGGCGCCAGAAAAAATCCCTGCATTCTGCCCGACAAATCTAATCTATGTTTGAAGGTAATATGCGTATACTCATACAATGGACTACTTAAGATCATCTACGTAATGGAAAGAGGATGGCTAATGCGATTCTCTCAGAGATGTAAGATATGTCAAATAATTTTTCACGAGCTATGATCAGAGAATTGGTATAGCTCTCCTCTATCCGTTTCTAAAGTATGCCAGAATTAGTAGGACCACATAAACGATGTCTATTGATAAAATCCCTCTCCATACCAAAGAATTTCCGTGGGAAACAAATTTTACTCAGATTAATAGAAGGGACTCTGAAATACGATTCTAACTTATGCAATTATCTGGTTATAATCTTTATATTAGCTATAAAGATATCTTGTAGTTCCTGGATTTTGAGAAATTGCATGGATAGGTATTTTTTTTCAAACTTGAAAGGTAAGTATTATTTTTTTAATAAACCAAGCAAATAAAAAATTTTATTTTTTTTTTTTTTTTCGATCAGTTTTTTGAAGCAGGCAAGAAGACGCGTCAAAAGAGATCAGCAGACGTTCACACACTTAGCGGTGAAAAAATCCATTTTCAGAAACAACAAAATAAGAAAAAAAAAAAACTTTTCCTCCATTTCAATTCTGTCTTAAATGGTACTCTAATTCTTGTGTCCTCGAAACACACAAAAACAAAAGTACACTGACATAAGAATTTGGAATGAAAGGCGAGTTTCTTAGCCATGTGAACTAACACTTACTTCTATGTAGGGGACTTCCCTCATTTTCTTTTTTTTGCAAAGATCCCTTGCCTCTGCCAGTGTTCGCAAGAAGACATCTGCCGCCTCAATTCCGCACCCACCTAATAGATGCCGCCCAGTTTGTCACCGGAAAACCAGTGGTAGTGCAAATCTCCGAATTCAAACGTTCAACGCGCTCTCTCTGTAGATTAATTTCTTTTCCCCTTTTATCATTTTCAACTTCCACTTTTTTTTTTTTTATTTTTTTTTTCCCCTCTTTCCTTTTTTTTTCCCTCCCCTCCATTTTGTTACTTATCTTTTTCCTTCTCATTTCTTTTTTTTTTTTATTTTTTTTTTTTTTTTTATTTTTTTTTTTTTTTTCATTTTTTTTTTTTTTCCCCGCCCCCTTCGCATGCTCTCTAAAAACGGCTGCGGCATGGATTTAGTTTGGTTGCTTTTTGGGTGGTGACATGCGTAAAAAAAACCTGGGAATCGGTAACACGGAAAAATTCAAAGAATGCCTGTCAACTCACTCATACCTGTAGCCCCATCAAAACCTCAGCTTTTGATGTCCAGGTCGTGCTTCGCCATTACTAATGTTTTGTTGTACTGTTCGTAAAGTTTCATTTATTAAGAGGTTGAAAAGAAAAATACCCGGCTGCTCTTTTGAAACGCAATATTGGGACAAAGCTCGCGAACCCCAACGCTGAACCACAACAACCGAACGAACAATGTTTTACGGCCATCTCTCACATCATGGCATCTACGCTGTGAACTGGAATTACACACTGAAACACAAAACGAACTCTTCATTCTGACGTAATCATTGGTTGGATTAAGTGTCAATACTGATAAGTGTTCGTTTTGTGATTCACCCTGCGAGCCCTAACAAACACAAGAATAAAAAACCCAAATTTCAGTCCAGCGACAGTGTCCTGAAAGAGAGCTGGCCGAAACATGGTCGCGCGTCCAATATGTCGAGGTATCAACAAGCCCACGCATGGCGGTTATTTCTTTTCATCTATAAATAGCTGTCAGGGTATCAAACTTCCTCTTCTCCGTGATTTGAAAATTTCATTTGTCCGAGAGCCAGTTAACGATGGTTCGGTTTCTTACATTACTTTGGAGATACTAAAACCTCGGCTCTCTCATTCCCCATTGTGGTCTATGTGACACGAAGGCGCACCTTTTTTTTGCAATAGAGGAGAGAGGAGAGAGAAAAAAAAGCAGTGATATCGTTGAAAACGGGGGCGTGGATTGTTCCACATTGGGCAGTTTTGATAATGGCAAAATACCGCAACCAAAACCCAACAAAGACCATGTCGAACTCAGGCCAAAACGAATGAACCAGCGGGCGGTAGAATAAACCAAGCGCAATTTCGAAATTCTTTATTTTAAATTGAGAGCTAAAATCCCATTCCTATGGCAAGTAAAAAGGTTCTTTTTCATAGGAATCGCGTATAAGCCATGATCTGGCACCTTTATCTCTTGATTTTGCCCTTTCACAGATGACAACCAAGTTGGGTATAAGATCTTGGTGTCACCCAAGAATTTGGCACACAAGATTGACCAGATTTCACTAAAGATGTTCAACAGCAATTCTTGAATAACGACTTTGAAATTTATTTTGTTGATACGAAGCATACTTTTCTATTAGCATATTTATCAATAGTTTGGCTTGATATTCGTCTTTGGTTACAATAATCGGCCGATATTCATATTTGATTTGATTTTTATGTTGATAGCCAAATACTTCATTAATGTATTATTATAGTTTTCTGTCAGAAAACTTGACCTATTTTAAAGGATTTAAATGTTTGTGCTAATAAAAGCAAATGAATTAATACAAAAAGCTTAAACATTGTTTTAAGCATTGTATCATTTCTTAGTTTTTACATATGCAGGCATAAATGAAGTTCGTGGTAGGCCTAATAATATTTAACGGTTTTATAAATATTTAATAACGCCAACCTATACAAAATGTATAATTAGGCTAATTATTATTAGATGGTGTTAAAACATAGGCTTATGTTTGATTACCTGTGTAAGTTTTAAATTTTGATCAAAACGACTACATTAATCAAGTGTGACAAATACTCATTTTGGCCAA